>PVIU01001152.1:27606-234263 GCA_004026605.1 Ondatra zibethicus | reverse complement strand
TTATCATACAAGTTATTTTATTAACATAAAGAATTCAAAATCTTATTTAGGATGTTTTATTTCCCAAGTTGAGTGGTGGACAGATAAATAAGTAACTTCAGGAGGATATTAGCTACAGTAGAAAGATGAAAGACAGCCCCACATAAATCCTATGGCAAATTCTACTGGTCTAGATTTAGTTTGAGGATAGTTAAGATATGAAATTAAGGAAAAGGCAAATATTGTTCTCTTTTCCTTTTCAAAAAACAGATAATAATTGATTTTATTTATCCTTAAAGTATTTATCAATAAAGAGTAAACTTAGCAACAACTAAGGCCATTTAATAGATTTTTCCTTATTGTGTTTCTTCAAAATAATATCTAATATCTAATATATATATATATATCATTTGCCTTCTTGGGGAGTGTAGGGTAATTGTAAGTGTTCTAAATGTACAAATGTACAGAATTGTTTGGTTGTCATACTCGAGGGCATCAATCACTCTTTAGTAGACAAGAACTAGGGAAATTGTATTTACTACAGTTAGGTACAACACAGAATTTGGAGTGTATTTACAATGTGGTGGAGGTGGGGAAAATGGTATGACTAATTTTGTTCTCGTCCAATAAGTGGGTGTGAGAATCACAGTAGGTTCCCTATCAGAATGATGGATATGTATATACATATAGGTATATTTATAAATCCAAGGGGATGACATTTTTTTACATTGAAAAATATGCACAACTAAATTTTGTGGACTTGTTCACATAGGATTAGGTCACCCTAACTTCTTATTATGTCTTTGCCAATGTAAGGCTTCTAGGAAGCTGGTTTCTGTAAGACTTAAGTTCCAGCACTTGGGAGGCAGAGGCAGGCAGATCTCTGTGAGTTCTTTACTCACCTGGTCTACCAAGTGAGTTTCAGGACACACTACACAGAGTGACACAATCTCAAAAAAAATACCCACAAATAAATAGATATAGAACTGTTTGGAAAAATTGAAAATAAACTATAGATTTATTGAAATTATGTAGACCTGATTTTGTTTTTCAAGAAACAAAACAAACTGTCAGTTACTCTTTGTATTTAGTACCATTTTAGTCTCATATAAATAATGATCTTGTGATATTGGTATCTAGACCAAGCATTTCAAAACCACTCGTTGGAGCCAGCTGGTAATATTTGATTTACAAACTTCAACTCCTAAGAGTTTCGTGGAAGTGAGATCTGTATTTTGTAAGAGTCTGTTATTGATGTCAGAGAACTTTAAATCTGGAGCCAGAGCAATTTACATTCACTAGGGTTGCTACAACAGAGGCCGGTTCTTAAATTATGTATGCAAAGAAACAAATTGTTCTGTTCTTTATCTGAAATTATGCCAATGCAGGCTTAACAAGAATAAACTTTTCACTGAAAATTTAGCTTCTTCTTCAAGCTTGTATTTTTTATCTTGTCACACTGTTCACACTGATGAAGATGAATCATGATTACATAGGACTGCTTTGCTCAGTCTCTTGAGAGGGTAATAATTGGAAGCCGTGATAGCAGATTCCACAAGCAAAACTAACAGGTTTTGCAGTCGGTAGGTTATTAATGTTTCCTGAAGCTATACTGCTGAATAAACATCTTTGCGGCATTATTATTTTTCTCAGTGGAATGCATTCCTAGTTTAAAAATGGAGCTTAAAAACTGTCATTCAAAATTTGTTTGTCATAAAAATTAATGAACTCTACATGCCAAGGGAAACTCAGACACTACAAAGTTCAGATCCGTTTTGCTAAAGGAACTGAAAAGAACTTAGTCAAAGTGGTTTATAACAAATGCAAAAAGTTAGAAAATCAAAATTAGTTTGGACATTAATTCCAAGTCAATCAGTAATACTGCACTTAAACTTGCTGGGTGTTTGCATTTGATTTTTCTTTAAACAAAGCAGTCATAGCTGAAAATTATTTGCTCACAGGACAAATTTATTCCTGAGGTTTACTTTTCATCCGGTAAGCTTCCACCACACAGCCCAAGAATGTCATGCTTGAGGAACGACAGGACAAGGACAGGCTTTAGTATTTTCTTTTGCATTTCTTAGAGTTATCGATACTGGTTAGTCTTGACTGGCCCTTTTCTTCGGATGTGGTGAGCTCTTGCTGTAGGTTGTATGAGTCTCGACAGAACTTTTTCACTCCATCAAGTAAAAGCGTTTGTCAACGGAATAAACCGGAGTAGGTTATTTGGGAGATGATCAGACGGGCTTAACTTGAATTTGTTTGCACCCCCCTGCTCTATCTACTTTTCCTACCGGTGGCAAGTATTTTTA
Source organism: Ondatra zibethicus (assembly GCA_004026605.1). Classification (NCBI taxonomy): domain Eukaryota; kingdom Metazoa; phylum Chordata; class Mammalia; order Rodentia; family Cricetidae; genus Ondatra; species Ondatra zibethicus. Next base: position 231,972 of record PVIU01001152.1, on the reverse strand, counting down.
GTTCAGTGACTTTAGAATGCATTGAAGCTGTAGTTGGAAGTAAATCTGGCTGCTTTTTTCATGTTCCCACTCTTTTTATCCGTGGAAATTTTAAAGACATTTATTCTTCTGCAGTAAGTTTAGTATTTTCTACTCCTTGTTTAAAAGCAAATTTACTTTGGGTTTTTAATTTGTATTAAATTGGTATGAACATAGGGGAGAAAGATTTTATGCTATAGGAGGAACTCTAATAAAAATATGCTTCCAATTATCCAGTGTTTTATTGTATTCTCCAATAAGGCTTTATGTGCATTTTTCACTCTCCAAAATTGATATTTGTATATTAATTGGTTCGAATTCTAATTGGTGTCTTATTCTGACATACACGTATATTATATGTAAAATAATTATACTCTTATTAAATGTTGTAGATTTCCACAAGTCCAGGTATTTGCGAAGACAGGATTTTTACCAGAGAAACTGACCAATCTTTGGGCTACCATGATCAAAAGTGGATGTTTCAACATGTTGGTCATTAGCATTTCATGCTTTCAAGAGTGACATGAAACTCAAGATTAAGAACAGTAGGGTAGAGCCAGATGTGGTATTTCACATTAATAATCTTGGTAATTTGAAGGCAGAGGCAAGAGTGTTGGTATGAGTTCAAGGGCATCCAGGTAAGGCTTATCTCAATATATGCATGTATCCATCTATCTATCTATATGTACACATTTATATACATCATATATTATATACACACATAACACATATTGTGCATATAAATATATGTATATGAGTATAAATATGCGTAATATATATGTATGTTAAAATCATGACTGGTACTGGATATTTACTAACTACTTGTTGCTACTGCATCATGGAATTTGGATGAGAACCTACAACCACCAATTTACTAAATCATAATAATTCCCAACTGCATTCTAAATATTTGGACTTATTTCCTGGATTAGTTAGAGTTATTATTGCTGCATGAAACACCACAACCAAAAGGCAAGTTGAAGAGGAAATGTGGCTTCCTCATCCACATAATTATCTGTCAATGAGGAAAGCCAGGACAGGAACTCAAATAGGGCAGGAACCTGGAGGCAGGAGATGATACAGGGGCCATGGAGGGGTGCGGCTTAGCATGTTTTTTTTTTTTTTTTTTTTTTTTTAGTTTTAGAAGTTCAGTTACCCTAGAGTTTATTCAAACTAAGGAAAAGGTCATGTTTTCATCCAATATATATCTGGTTCTTTAAATAACAATTGGCAGGAAGGATTAGAGGATGTTGCACTTGCGGTCCATACAAAACATCAGCATTATGGGTTGTACAATTTTAAAGAAACATCTCACTTTTTGAATAATGTAATAGCCAATATATAGAGGTGTGCTTTTATGTGGGCATAGGAATACAATTTAGAAAAGAAAAAAAATCACATGGGAACTACTCAACTTTTTAAAATCACCAAGCAAGAAAAGCAACATTGCGCTCTCATGCTGACTTTATGCAGCTTCTGTGCAGAACCCTGACTTAAGTCCAAAAGCGAAGTCAAGACTCTCCTCCTCCGTTTTGGTAAACAGCTACAAGGTAAACTCAGATTAACTTTTCCCCTCGATTTTACTGTGAAGTGGCTTTTTATTTTTTTCTTTGTAACTTTTTTTTTAATTTTTCCATTCAAAAATTGACACTTCCTCCCCTTCTCCCATTCCCCTCCCGCTCCCCCACTAACCCTCCTCCCTCCCCTTCCATCCTTAAGAGAGGGCAGGGTACCCTGCCCTGTGGGAAGTCCAAGGCCCTCGTCCCTCCATCCCAGCCTAGGAAGGTGTGCGTCCACGTAAACTAGGGTCCCAAAAAGCCATTACATGCAGAAGACAGAGGTCCCTGTGCCATTATCGATGGCTTCTCACTCTGTCCCCATTGGCAGCCACATTTAGAGAGTCCTGTTTGATCACATGCTCATTCAGTCCTGGTCCAGCTGGATTTGGTGAGGTCCCATTAGATCAGTCACACTGTCTCAGTGGGTGAACCAACCCCTCACGGTCCTGACTTCCTTGCTCATCTTCTCCCTCCTTCTGCTCTTCAGCTGGACCTTGGGAGCTCAGTCCATTGCTCTGATGTGGGTCTCTGTTTCTATCTCCATCCATCGGACGAAATTTCTATGGTGATATTCAAGACATTCATCAGTGTGACTATGGGACAAGGCTAGTTCAGGCACCCTCTCCTCTGCTGCCCAAGGACCTAGCTGTGGACATCCCCGGGGACACCTGAGATCCCCCCTAGAGCCAAGTCTCCTGCCAACCCTAAAATGGTTCCCTTAATGTAGATATCTTCTTCCCTGCTCCAACATCTGCCCTTCCTCCATCTCCACCCTCCCAATCCCCCAGGCTCTCCCCAGTCCTTCCCTTCTCCCTTCTCCTTCCCCCTCTCCCTCTCCCCCAACTCAACCCCCACCCTATGCTCCCAACTTTTGCCTGGTGATCGTGTTTGCTTCCAATTTCCAGGAGGATCTATATATGTTTTTCTTTGGGTTCACCTTGCTATTTGGCTTCTCTAGGCTTGTGACCTATAGGCTTAATGTCCTTTGTTTATGGCTAGAGTCCACAATGAGTGAGTACATACCATATTCATCTTTTTGGGTCTGGGTTATCTCACTAAGGATAGTGTTTTCTATTTTCATCCATTTGCATGCAAAATTCAAGATGTCATTGTTTTTTACAGCTGAGTAGTATTCTAATGTGTAAATATTCCACATTTTCTTTATCCATTCTTCCATTGAGGGGCACCTAGATTGTTTCCAGGGTCTGGCTATTACAAATAATGCTGCTATGAACATAGTTGAACAAATGCTTTTATAGTATGGTTGGGCATCTCTTGGGTATATTCCCAAGAGTGGTATTGCTGGATCCTGAGGTAGGTTGATTCCCAATTTCCTGAGAAACTGCCACACTGATTTCCAGAGTGGTTGGACCAGTTTGCATTCCCACCAGCAATGATGAGTGTTCCCCTTACACCACATCCTCTCCAGCATTGGTGTTTTTGATTTTAGCCATTCTAACAGGTGTAAGATGGTATCTCAAAATTGTTTTGATTTGCATTTCCCTGATGGCTAAGGAAGTTGAACATGACCTTATAAGTATCTTTTTGCCATTTGAACTTCTTCTGTTGAGAATTCTCTGTTCAGATCCTTACCCCATTTTTAAATTGGGTTATTTAGAATTTTAATGTCTAGTTTCTTGAGTTCTTTATATATTTTGGAGATCAGACTTTTGTCTGATGTGGAGTTGGTGAAGATCTTCTACCATTCAGTAGGATGCCTTTTTGTCTTAATGACTGTGTCTTTGTTTTACAGAAGCTCCTCAGTTTCAGGAGGTCCCATTTATTCATTAGTGCTCTTATTGTCTGTGCCACTGGGGTTATACACAGAAGTGGTCTCCTGTGCCCAAGTTTTGCAGGCTACTTCCCACTTTCTCTTCTATCAGGTTCAGTGTGGTTGGATTTATATTGAGGTCTTAAATCCATTTGGACTTGATTTTTGTGCATGGTGATAGATAAGGATCTATTTTCATTCTCCTACAGGTTGACATCCAGTTATGCCAACACCATTTGTTAAAGATGCTTTCTTTCTTCCATTGTATAATTTTAGCTTCTTTGTCAAATATGAGGTGTTGATAGGTTTGTGGATTAATATCTGGGTCTTCGATTCGATTCCATTCCATTGGTCAACGTCTCTATTTTTATGCCAATACCAAGCTGTTTTCATTACCGTAGCTCTGTAATAGAGTTTGAAGTCTAGGATGGTAATGCCTCCAGAAGTTCCTTTATTGTATAGGATTGTTTTGGCTATCCTGGGCTTTTTGTTTTTCTATATAAACTTAGTTATTGTTCTCTCAAGGTCTATGAAGAATTTTGTTGGGATTTTGATGGGGATTTCAGCCTGGTTTTGTATAGAACCCAGAATCACCAGCCCATGGAGGGTACTACCCACAGTGTACTGGGCCCTCCCCCATTGATCACCAAATAAGAAAATTCCCTGCAAGCTTGCTTACAGCCTGATCTTACAGAGTATTTTCTCAGTTAAGGCTTCCTCCCCTCTGATGACTCTAGCTTGTGTCAAGTTGACAAAAATCTAACCAGTTCATACCCACAGATAAATACTGATCCTATTCTCATCAAAGGAATATCTCCTTGTAACAGACAGAGATCATTATTGAAAACCAGAACCCACAGTAATTCAGAGAATAAGTGGTCTTGTGGTGCCTAGTCTCAACTGATCTATCCACAACACAGCTCCTGCATCTAAGATTTAGAGAACATAGGGAAAAAAGGGACTGGAAGATTGTAAGATCCAAGGGATGATTATATCTGCTGGAAAATTATGTCTTCTAGAGAAGTCAAGAAAGCTACACCCATAAGATTTTAACAAAAGGCATACCTAAAAAATACATACACAAACATTCTAACATACAAAAGGGAAAAAATCTCACAAGGCCCCAACCCAAGGCAAAAAACTACATGTAGCTAAAGAATGTGGAAAGTGGGAGAAATTGTTTGCCCCAAAGGAGAGTTTCCCAATTGGTTACCCAATACCAAGGGGTCAGCTCTGAAATCACATACTTTTAAGTAACATTATACAAATAGAGAAGAAAACACACACACACACACACACACACTGGTATGTGTGTATGTAACAACAAAGATAAAGAGGCCAAAAACCATGACTTTGAGAGAGTGGTCCATATATATGGAAAGGGTTGGAGGGAGGAAAGTAAAGGGAAAGCTGAGGTAACTCAGTATATTTTTAAATTTCAAAGCAATTAATTAAAAACACACATGAGATAACATAGGATGGAGTGAAATAAAAAGGAAATCAAAATTGAACAATAACAATCAAGCACAGAGTTATGGTTTCCATGATATATCAGTTTGCACGTGCTAAGGAGTTACTTAAAAATTCTACAGGAATTGTCTAAAGCAGAGTGGAAACATCAAATCATCAGCTGGGACTGTGGGTGGGGTCAAATAGGGAACCATCTGTTCTGGAAGTGTAATATATCAGCTGGAATGTGGTGGTGTCAAATGGCAGACCTTCTTTCTGCGTCTGATTTGATGCATAAAGGAGGCATAAGACTGAAGTAGGGATGAGATGAGAGGGAATGACTTGAGTAAATGCTTGGGTATACTGTAGACACAATTACTATAATTGTGCTTCATAAGCACAATATTTTCATGTGTAATAAAACTATCTATGATATTATCCCTATTAGTTAAAAAATGTAAATTATCTGACCTCAATTTTAAACTAGATTGGTCCAGCTGAAGACTATGTATTTGAGACTCTTCTATTACACCTTGAACGTATACATGATAATATTAGATAGATATTTTGAATTTTGTAGATTGAAAATTTGTAGATTAGGGCTTTTTAATCAAAAGTAATCACAGTACATAAACATGCAGCTCATTAATTTTTAAGAAGTCTTTTTTTCTTTATAATTATCAGCTTAATAGAATACACATAAACTTACCCACCAAAAGTTCAATAGAGCACTTTAATAAAAATGAATGGAAATGAAATATAATAGCTTTTTTTTGCTTTTTATACTATTCCTTGTTTGCTGTGTATGCATCTCAAGGCTTTCCAGGCTGTTTTTTTCTAGCAGTATTCAACTTGTGGGTGTTCATGTAGTGGTCATGCTCTAGTCCAAAAGGCATGGGATAGAAATGACTTGTTTATAATGCAGGCAGAAGCTTCACAGATCTATATATGGTTCTCCATATTTTCTTCTCTCTATCAGTGATTTTCAATGCTCCAAGGAGAACGTCCTTCCAGGAAAGAAGGTAGCATCCGGCTGTAGTTAAAACAGCCTTTGTTATGTAGATGGCCTCAATGAAAATTAGCTTATGCTGACATAATTCACCCTTCTAAAAGTTTATAGTCAGGACCATCAAGTTAGAGCTGCTGAAGATAATTTTTCTTCTATTCACAGTTGAGGCAATGTAGTGATAGCAATTTGCAATAGAGTATTAGATAAAGATTTCCATGCTGGAAGAATGCCATTTTAAGAAAAATGCCTGACTTTTTTCCTACTATAGGCTTTAATTGTTCTCTTGTATTCTTTTTAAAAATGTATTTATGTGTGTCTGTGTGCGCCCACAATAGTTCCTGTGTCTGTAGCACCCTCACAAAGCAAAGAGGGTGTTAGATTTCCTGGATACATAGTTTTAGGCAGCTATGAGGGACACAGTGTAAGTGCTGGGAACTGTACTCATGTAACATGAAGGGCCTGCTTGTCGGGGTTTCTGTCCTGTCCAGTTCCTGCAGCCGTTTAGCCCCAAAGAAAATCACATAGAGGTCTCCAGAAGATGATAAACTGATTGGCCCATTAGCTCAGGCTTCTTATTAGGTCTTGTAGCTTATATTAACCCATTATCCTTATCTATGTGAGCCACATGGCTCAGTACCTTTTTCATTGGGGCAGGTCACATCCTGCTTCTTCGGTGGTCTGGGCAGGAATGGGGAAAGAGCTTCTTTCTTCCCAGAATACTCCTGTTCTTATTATTGCCCCACCTCTACTTCCTGTCTGGTTTTCCCACCTATACTTCCTGCCTGTCTAATGGCACATCAGCATTTATTTAAAACATGATTGAAAGAATATAGACAATTCTCCTGCACCAAACTCAGGTCCTCTGCAAGAACTATAATTGTTCTTACCCATTGACCTATTTCTCCAGTCTCTCATATTTTTTTCCATATGTTAGAAGCAAGTAACATTTTATTCTGTAACCAATTTATTTTTGTATTTAGTAGTGATACAATGATATGGCTATAATGCTTGGTGATTATCTGAATAAATCTATTTTCCTTTTCATTAGTTAAGAAATAGATGCACCAGGCTACTTGTCAAATGTCTCATAGCTAATTGGAGGTAGGCTCAGGAGCTTGACTCTCAGTCCAATATATTTTTTCTTTTATTATTGTCTTACACTTCCATATAAATGGTCTAATTTATAAGCAATGGATTACTGTTTGTATTTGAGTATACACTAGGGGATCATTTTGGAAGAAAGTGGGATCTAAAGAGAAATAAAATAAGGAAAATTGTTACATTGTCTTTCAATGAGAAAAGAGCTAGCTAAGGGGGAGTGAGACATCATTTCAAATATATGCAAATGTAAATGGGAGACAAATGAGGGAAAACTCAGGACAGACATGCCCATCTTTTCATGTCTAAGAAAGAGATGACTGAGAGACTCATAAAGTGGCATGCAAGATGGGTGTTTTGGACTGCTTTCATTAAAATCCAGAATGAATTCAGGTTGTGAAGAAGAAATTTGGGGTCAACTTGTCAGATCTGGCTGGAAAGAGTAAAAGACTAGGCAATTTCATTTGTATTTCTAGACCTATGCTGTGTATTATATTTCCAGGCCAGGATACAGATTAATAGAAATCTTTGATCTTAGAAAGAACTTAGATGTGTATGCTAATTCCCTTGCCTGGCCACTTGACTAAGAAATCTCATTTCATCAGTCACAAATTCTTTTGTTTCTGTCCTTTAACACTGAACACACACATACGTATATACACACACACACACACACATACACATACACACACACACACACACTCACTCCATGAGGCCCATGGAAGTTTAGGATGACCTAATGTCTGAAGAGCTTATGAAATAGTAAAGAGACACATATATTTAATCAGGTTTTGTAAATAACTGGGCTTGGAGTAGTTTATTGCTTCCATAAAAACTCTGTGTGGCTTTACCAGTAGCTGAAAATGACAGGAGCAGGTTATTTATAGTTTGGACTCTTAAAGGCAACTTTTGTGCTTAGTGCAGCCCTTGAGCGGAAAAATAAAAGCTTTCCTCTGACATGCGCAACACAATTTTTATTGCTTATTTTAAAGATATTGTAAGTAAAATATCTTAATGTGATGGGACCACAATTTAAAAATAGTTAAATTTAATATATTAATATTCATTATTCAATGGTAGTCCTCTTACTACCCACCACAAACAAAGCAGTCATTTGAAATCTGCTCTTGGTCTTCAGGAGTGGATATCATGATTGCAAGATGTTTTATGAATTGATCATGAAACATTCTACAGTTGAAGCAAATCTTCCTGTGTTCAAATACTGCTCTTATGATTTACTTTTAGTTGCTTTGGGTTTTGTTATTGATAACTTCGCTCATTTGTATTTTATGATGCAAGGTGTACATATATCTATTGTATAAATTTAGGAAGATGTATATATAACATTCTATACATTTTATGCTTTTAATCTGGCAGACATTCAATAAGAAGGAAACAAAAGGATGTAATTCATACTTAGAAGAAATCTTCTGTCAATTCTTATGTGACTATAAAACAAAACTAACATACTATTCTATTTATCTGAAATATTGATCTATGTGAGTAAAAATTTCTTTACCTCCAATCCATAAATTTGGAATATCAATTTTAAAAAGTTGGTAAACTCAAAATGTTGAAGTTTTTTCCTTTATTCATAACTACTTCATATATTAGATTTTTCTGGCCTTCTTAGGGCCCTTATTCCGGTGTTAGAGGATAAGAAACAAAATAATTTTTGTGTCTAGATGGGAGTGTATAACTAACCAGTTAGACAAGGAAGTTAGCACTTCACTATAGATATGCAAAATATGAAAAAAAAGTTGTTGAGGTGGGAAGGATCTAGAAGTGGAGGGAGGGGAAATATATTTTATGATACTTTAAAAAAGTTGCTAACCATGAGACATTGTAGATGATTATAAAAGTAAAATAGCTACAATGAGCACCACTCATTTTAGAGCATTTTTATTATATTTTATACTTAAAATGACACATAAATTATCAATTTCTTTCTGTACACACACAGGCACATATACATACCAGATAATATTGATAAGAAAATTTTACCTGAGCTTTTAACAATCTGTCACTGAATGTTCTTTATCATTTCATGGAACAATTCAAACATTATTCATCTATTCATTCAAATATATTTACTAGGTTTGGATGTTTGTTCCATATTCTAAAGTTCTCTTATCTTAGGGTTTTGAATTTAAAAAATTAAATGTATAGTTTTGAATTTAAAAAAATCTGTCACCATATAACTGTGTCTGGATCAGTTTCAAGCCATTCAATATATGTAAATTCTAATCTCCCATGAATTCTAATTAAGATAACATATTGAGTCTTGCCTCACAATTTTTTTCTATCATTGGTTCCTACAATATCAGAGCTTTTTATAGGTAATAGGAGGGTGAAGATATGGATCAAACTCACTAAAAATTTAGATTTTTTTTTCCTGAAAGAAAATAACAAATCTCAAAATGTGTGATATTTATCTGCTGTGATATATGACAGGTTCCTAATGGAACTTATTAGCAATTGCTTTTTCACAATTTACTGTTTATTCAATGTTTTCATGTAAAATACACACATCTAAAATTATAAGCTTATATGTAATATTTTTTGAAAGAGAGTTTGTGTGTAGTTTATGACATTTTTCTATGTCTGCTTTCAAAGTTTAGATTGATATTTGATGCTTGGTTTTTGTAGTACTCTGAGAACTTTTACTGCTAATTTATTCTGCCATCAAGTTCATTCATTACAGGTCAGTTCTCATCTCTCTTCCTCCCCCTGCCCCGCACAAAAGTCTGCTATGTATCTTTCACTCATTTTGATGAATTCTTGTTAAATAGATTCTTCTTTCATTAGGCGGTAAATCCCAAGCACACTTTTATCCTGGGAATAGTAGACAGGCTTATTGATATGACTGTGAAAATATCTATGAAAAATTCACTATTTTGTTTTTGTATTATCGAGTTCTTTTAAGCTTTCTAGGAGAGAGGGCCATGAAAAGACTGAGAGAATGATGGGACTTTTAAGGTATGATTAATTGAAATTCTAGTCTGCGTCAGCAGGGCTGGGTGTCACTCATCAATCTGATTTGATATAAGGGATAAGGGAATTCAAGGTTAGGCAAAGGCGAGGCAGGGCTTTCAAAGGAGCTGTACTGCTCTTTGCTCTCTTCTCAATGGAGATTATTAACCTACAACAGTCGGAAGAGGAGCTATTGCTTTACAGGGACTGCACTCTGTGATACCAAATCTTGCCTTTGAGTCATGCTTTGAGTTCAGCCACCTTCTTATTCTTTTTAGGATATTTTATGTTAATTAAGCTGTGAAAAAGAGCAGATGAAAATATTACTGCAAACCTTAAATTCACGATGATTTTATAAGGCAGTGAAGATAAATATTTGATAACCAGTTTGGTACTTCCATATAGCAAACGAGAAGTTAATATTCTTCTTGGTATCTCCATAGGTCAAGAAATAACTTTTTTCTGCTAAGTATTTAGAAACCTTTGAGAAAAGGTATAGGAATTGTGTCTCACAAACTTATTTAGACGTTCATAGCTCAGTGCTTATGAACATCTACTTCTCTGGCAGAGGGACCCACGTTCAGTTCCCAGTACCCACATGGTGGTTTGCAACAATCCATAACTCTAGTTTCAGGTGATTTGAAAACTATTTCTACTTCTGCAGGCACCAGAAACACATTGTGCAATATATACATGAAAGCAAAACACTCATATATAAAATAAATAAATAGACTGATTCTAACAACATCTTTTGTAGTATTTGGCTTAACTTCCAGCAGAATGCTGGTCATTATTCTATGTGTGAATTTTATCTATTAGCTTAGTCATTGGTATTTCAAAACATCTGCCAGCTTCCTCTGGGGTACTGATAATGTGTCATTTGCTCTTAGGCTGTAGTAATTAAGGGCCAGAATAGTTCAGCTGGAGAGTGAAGGTGTAACTTTTATTTATTTTTGCTTTTTGAGACAGAGTTTCTCTGTGTAACAGTCCTAGCTGTCCTTGAGCTTGCTTTGTAGACCAGGCTGACCTTGAACTCATGGAGATCCGCCTGCCTTTGTTTCCCTAGTGCTGGGATTAACTGCAGATAGAGGGAAGTTCTTCTGTGTCACGGTTTTATGTTAAAAGACATAGAAAACCTTTTGGGGACCTTTGAATGTTTAATGTGAAAACGTTGACTGAGTCACATTCCAAAATCTGTTGTGTGTGGAATGGATGGTAGGGGAGTAAGAATAGATGGCCATATAGAGCCATATGACTCAGTTCTCCAGATGTGGAATGTGTGGTTGGCTCCACATTTTCAGGTGTTGGTTGAATCAGTGTTTCAGTTTTGAAAGTGAGATAAATGTTTTCTTGGAATGTCCTTGGCTATTTGCCAAGAAAGATGATGATACAGGGAATCACATTTCTTCTATACCTGGCCCTCCTCTAACTTCAGAGCTTCATGTTGGAAGGGACAGAGAAGGGTGGGCATTACTGCTTGGCAGCAACCTCTGTCAAAGCCTACTTCTTTTTGTTGCTTTTCACAGGTCATTTTACCTAATAAACTGTTTGCATCACACACTCTTCTTCCTGGAGACTCCAAACCTGTTACAGATGGAAAGGTGAATGCAGTAAGCAGCTAAGTCAAGCAAGGGATGCTGCTGCTCTGGACCTGTTGTTTCTGATCAGTGATCCAAGAAGAATTGTTGTGCATATATTGTGAATTTGATGTGTGAAGTCAGAAAGATTAGAGTCAAGCTTGATTTCAGATTTTTGTTCTGAATAATTGGAAGCACATTGAGAATGTTTGAAAAAGAAGAAGGGGGAAGAAGTAGCAGCAGTAGTGGTAGCAGTAATTTGGGAGAATCCAAGAAAAATAAAAATGTTCAGTTGTGACATAGATATTACTACATTAATTTGACAATAATTACACACTAAGTTGAAATGAAGAGTCTAATTTTTCAGTCATTCATGGGTATATAAATTTGGAATTTGTCAATCAGTTGAAGTATTTAAGCCATTGGCATGTGGAAAATTTAACCAGAAAATAAGAGTATATATTAGAGAAGAGTTTATGTTTCACAGAATGACAAAATTTGGAGAACTGAATATGGTAAAAGAACGCTTGAACCGAGAGCAAATGGTTGAAAACATTTCAAGAAATAAGATTCTCTGACTCAAATGTAAATAGTGAAATGAAGTTTGAATGAATATAATGAATCTTGGTACTTGGAGTAGCTGTTGGCTGTGATAGGAATAGCTTTAGTGAGACACTGAAGATTGAGTTATACATGAATTCAGTAACTAATCTAAGTACATGACACCACTCTACAAAAATTAGCTAATATCTAGAATGAAATATATTGATAAAGTAGGGATTTATTAGGATCATGACTATTTTAGCATATTTTGACTATATACTTTAGTATGAATGTTATATATAATTATTTATAGATAAAGTTAAATAATTTAATCTTCATAACTGAGAGTATCTATTTGTCACTGTGTCAAAATACCCAGGGGGTGAGACTCTGCTCCTAGTTGGGGAGGTTTTAGCCCACAGACTTTTGACTGTGTTTGGGCAGGTGCTAACAAACTGGAGGATGTGAAAATTAAGTGAGTTGGGTCAACACATTTCTCTTAGTATTTTTCCAAGGCCAATGCAGCTGTAATCACATATCAAAAAGCAGTTGCCTACTTGTGTTGCACCAGGCTTAGTGTCCACTGGGTGTTATGGTGAGGCCAGAAGTCTTTTTATGAAAGAGACTTTGCAGAACATACTGAGCGATGAAGTGAGAAGAAGAGGGAATGGATTGATAAGTATAGATGTTTTTAGGTCACAGGTCCAAAGCTGGCAAACAGTGAAGAACTTCAAGTATCAAAGTGAGTCAAACAGACACAAAAGTAATCATCTTAGACTAGCCAAAAGCAGAAAAATTTGACTTATAAGATTCCTATACAAAACTTAGTTTCTGAGAAATGCCATTATTGAAACCCAATTCTTTTAAAGTTAGGTATATGTGTTAAACTTGCTTATGCCATGAGATGCTTCACTGTTGACTCAAAATGTGAATTGAATCTACTATGTTGGGTGCTTACTACTTAGTGGTGCTGGAGATAGAAAAGCCAATACCTGTCTACTTTGTTGCCTGAAATTCAAACTTTTTTATTTTTATTTAATTAAGCTTAATCTTAGAAAATTTCATGCATGTATATAATGCATTCTGCTCACTTTCCTCCCTTACCATCTCTTATCTGTCTCTCAACCCTACTAACAAGTCCCCTTTTTATAAACCCATCTCTGCATTCATTACTATTCACTAGAAAGAGGGGATTTGATGTGGGATTCCCCTCTGTAAACTATGAAAGCCATTGGTTAATAAAGAAGCTGCTTAGGGTCTATTGCAATGCAGAATAGGGCAATGCTGGGATTCCAAGCAAATAGAGAAGGAGAGAGTAGGCAGAGTCAGTTAGAAGCCATGTAGCTGCAGCAGGAGAAAAATGCAAGCGGCCAGCCAGAACCTTGCCGGTAAACCACTAGCCTTGTGTTAAAATATAAAATAATAGAAATGGATTAAATTAAGATATAAGATCTAGCCAATGAGAAGTGTGAGCTAATAGGCCAAGCAGTGTTGTAATAATATTTCAGGTCTGGGCAGCTGGGAAATGAATGAACAGTCTCTGTCAACAGATTTGCTCACCAACGTGGGGCTGACTATATATCCATGTAAAACTTAAAAAAGCTTGGAAAGGAATTCTAGACATAAAAGAACAGAGTGAAACATAGTTTCTCGGTATCTGGCATTTTTTTTTTTTTTTGGATGGGCTTTGTTTGCTGGTGGTGAGCAGGAGTGCTGTGTTATAATAGTGAAGTCTAGCTCTTGTCTAGTTTAACTGAATCTAAGATCTTCAAAGAGGTCTTATCCCCCTTAGTTTCTTGTCTTTAATTTGTCCTACTGGTTCTTTCTTATGCAAGGTTCTTCTTCAATAATCATACCTCCTGCACACTTTCATATTCACTTCTAGATCTTCAATCTTTTTAATTGGTGACAGTATTAGAAGGACACCTTCTCTATCCTAACATAGTAATGATGTCTCAGAATGACCTGGGATAAATGTTATCCCCAAAGTAACTGTTGGAACCTGTAGAATGACATTTGCTGGCTGTCTGGGTCAACTATCCGGCGAACACACTAAAAGTCATGAGAGAATGGCTCCTCAAAAGAAAAGTGATAGGCTCTTGCTATAAAGTTTATAGTAATATAAGTTTACTATAAAGTTTAAGGTAAACAGAGGAATATATGGAGGCCAGACCAGATTTAAAAAAAATACACAAAACAAGCAAACAAATATGTCCATTTTCCAACTTCAGTACTATCTTAGGCCATTTTAAAATTCTAAGGTCATCTAAACCACCACAATCAAAAATACTGAGGGTTTTTCTTCACTAAGACAGCCAGCAAAATTTGTATGTTTAAAGTAGATGATGGATGTAATTTAGGCAAAATGATCTGCATTTTGGTCTGCAGTTAACCATTCCTGATGATCCAGTCTGTACAGTTTTGCTCAATATGCTTCACCAGATGTGCTTTTATTTTATTTAACGGAAATTTGTACTTATAAAATGACACCAATGGAGAAAGCATGAGTTGTGGTGTTTGGCTTAGACAGTGACTAAATTTCATGCATGAAGAGATGGCTCTGTAGGTTAAATCATTCCAATACTCACATATGTTGAGTTGGAAATAGCCAATTGTAACTTTGTATTTTGCTTTTTTTCTTTCCCATTCATATTTTCTTTCTAGTAACTAATTCCTTTTTAGGGAAAAATAGAACTTTGACTTATCAGTATGAGCCATTGTGATACTGTTAGTGATCTAAAGGACTATATGAGATTTGCATTTGTTTGACTCAAGGTAAGGACTTTGTTAACAATATGTGTTTAAGAAAACTTATATTATGTGATTATTAATATCTTATTCTGAATGTATGCAAATTTGCTTCGGAATTGTGTAATATAAAAATGCTGATTATAGTGTAATGAACTCTTATTAGCATACTACCCGGCTCCAAAATTTGTTAACTTATGGCCATTTGTCTCTTTTATGTTATGGCCAAACTGTACTTTATAAAAGCAAAAAAAAATTTTTTTTGTTATGCTAAGTGTTTTAGTTACCTTTCTTCTTGTATGAAAATACCTGAGGGAGCAACTAAGGGAAGGGAAGGTTTGCATTGGGCAGATATTGGTGTGCTGTCTATCATGGCTGGGGGAGCTGTGGCAGCAAGGCTGTTGAGATGACTGGTCACATTGTGTTGACATCCAGCAAGCAGCAAGTGATGAATACTTGTGCTCAACTTCTTTTCAAATAGTAGAGAACTGTAGCTCAGGTTATGATGTCACCCACTTTTTTTTTAAAATATTTATTTATTTATTATGTATACAATATTCTGTGTGTATGCCTGCAGGCCAGAAGAGGGCACCAGACCCCATTACAGATGGTTGTGAGCCACCATGTGGTTGCTGGGAATTGAACTCAGGGATGTCACCCACTTTTATTGTCAGTCTTACTGCTTCAATGAACATAACCTAGTCAGCCCTTCACAACTTTGTAACTTTGATAGAAAAGTTTATGTTAAGTAAATACACTAAAATTGTTGTAAAAAATTATTTTTTTGTGCTTATCCATTTGAGAATTTGAATTTAAATTAGAGATGGAATTTAAAGAATATATGTACATATATGCATATATGTTAAAGATAATTCACAGTATCGGGCCACTGGTTGAATAAGATAGCTATAAAATATTCTAAAAAGTAAATACCTATGTTTCGTTTATTCTTTAGTTTAACTGTTACTGCTATGCTATCAAACACTATTATAACTGTATAACTTTCCATGGTATCCCTAAAAACATTGGTGGTTACCTTATGTGATTCTTAGTTAGGATTAAAATTTGTTGTAAATTCTATTGACTGAAATTATTTCAATTATTTATTTTTTTATGGGTTTGGAGAAAAGCAGAATTCAGAACAATGTAAACTTTGCACAAATAGAAGCTTATTAAAATTATTCTTAGAAGTAAGTAAATACAATGGCCGTCCAGTATTCCCAGAGAAGTGATTCCATGGGAGTCCATGACTATTTGTGTTTTATATAACAAAGCATAGTAATCACCTAGATTGTATGCACATCCCTCATGTACTTTATCGATAGATTACTTATAAGAAATAATACAACATAAATGCCATGTCAATGTTGTATTGTTTAGGGGGTAATTGTGAAATAATCTATACATGATAAGTAGAGACAATATTTCCCCCTGATATGTTTTTTTCTTTTTCTTTTTCTTTTTTTTGCTACAATTGCTTGAATCTAACATGGGAGGTCTTGAGGATAGGGAAGGCTAGCTGTATATTGTTCGAAATGTGTTTAAGAAATGATTGTTTCAGTATACAAATTTTGATAAAATTACTTTTAGAGATTGGTTATTTCTAGTTAATGTTTCTAGTTACTCTATAAGAAAATTACAAATTAAAGCAGAAAAACAAGCAATAAAAAGAGAGAGTGTCAGATAGACAATGCCTACATTGCTTCAGCTGTGCTTCTATTAGAAGTCTGGGTTTGGGTTGATTCTATTACCATGGGGCTTGGGGAATAACAGAATCTGTTTTTATATATCGGAATTTCATGACTCAGAAGGTTAACTTACACAAATCTTGGTTGAGCACTGAGCTATCACGACGAAAAGAATAAACACAATTGGATGTCTGAAGTTTTTATTGGAGTCATAGTGTCATTTCAAACATAGCTCCAGGGAGAGACTCCTTGCCAACCTGCACAGCCTGGAATGACAGCGGAGCAAGAAAGGAGCTCTGTGCTTTGATCATCAAAATGAAGAGTCCGCATCAACTGTGCTCTGAACAGTGACATTATGGGAGGTGGTGCTTGCTAAAAACACAAGATGGGTAAAACTGGGGCTTTATCTCTTCACCTTAAAGATTTCAAAACTCCTAATGCAAGAATCTCTTTGCGTATCTACCGCCATTCCCACCGCTAATGTTGAAAAATGTAAAATGTCCAGTGACATATTTGGTCTCTGCCAGGAGTTGGAATGCAATGGTGTTTATATACAAATCTGATTAGTATTCTTTGGAGAGAGGCTACTTCATTGGTTCTGCTTTGTCTGAGAGCAGATGCAGCCCTACATGAGACTGAGTTTGCAAAAGCATAATCTATTCTGGAAGTGTTTCTGTGTAATGGAAGGAGCTACCAGGGTGGAGAGAAAACTCTTGCTTGTCTTATGACTAAAGTGCATGGATAATTGATAATCAACTTTGGAAATCATGTTTTTCTCCAAGGCTGTGGGCAGAGTTTGATTTTTAAAATTTGAAATGTCATCCGCTATTGTCTCACTTGTAATTTAATTGAATTAGGATTTTATGAGTTTCTTCTTTCTGGACAGTTTGCTCCCTCTTAACTGATTGTTTTGTGAGAGTTTTGGTATCCAAGGAAAAGGCAACTTGGGTACATTTTGGCAGGGACCCTTTTGAATCAGTTGTCATATCCTACGCAAAGTTACTTTGCAATTTTAGGACAATAGCAAAACCTGACAATTTCATTTACTCTGAAAAACACATTTAGAAGTTGCAAGTAGCCCAATTGCAATGCAATTCTTACTTTTATTTGTAAACATTAATAGAAATAGCCACTAAATTGCCTTGCAGTTTAATTAAGTGTACTAAAATCATTAAGAAGTTAGGGCTTTAGAGAAGACATAGTATTTTTTTGTTAAAATCTTTATTATTTAATTTGATGAACATTGACTTTCAATAATATATTGTACCCTATGTAAAGATGCTGAAACTTAAAATATTCTTACATCATACCCATACTTATAGTATCTATTTGCCATAATTATATCTAAAATAAGACTGAGTATCATAGCAACTGAATATTTTGTTTCGTGCTTAAAATAGGATTCCTCCAAAGAAGAGGCAAGCTGACTTCATGAAACACACTGCCTGTAAGTTTCTATAATAATTCTATAAAAGTGGCAAGTGTTATAAGCATATTGGATTCAAAAGGAATTTGTGCAAGTTCTAAGAGCAGATGTCTAATCTCATTTTATTTCTGTATCCTTTTGTAATAGCAACAGAGCCTAAAACAGTGACTAACCCAGTAAATATTTGTTAAGTGGGTGAATGAAGCAACACATTATCAGTACACTACCCAAGCACATTCACCAAGGAATGCTTTCACTAGCATTTGGGGTTTAGATAGATGATTTCTCTTCCTTGAAATTCACAACAACAACAATAAAATCAAGTTGGTAGGTAGCTGTCCAACTTACGTGTGCAACTTTATACTTAAATTTCAAAACTGAGGATGTAGCATCAGGGAGACATGTGATTTACAACACTAAGTGGTATTAGCTGAGTTGTAATGAGTTCACGACCTTTTGAATACTTGATATAAATAGATTTGTTTGGTTTTATAGTTAGATAGAGTTTCCACAGAGCATTTATGAGTACCAATAGTTGTAAAATATTATTGTCCTTAAAAAAAAAACTATCCTGTGAAGACTAATCTCTGAAAGCCAGCGTAGATGGCAAGGGGCAAAAAGTAACATTTACTATGATACCATGAACGGACTGGTGTAGCATTTAGAGTTGTCAATGAGATGGAAACACCCTGCAAGTTATGCTGCTGATTATATCGTTCATTGGTTAGTTATGACTGTCAGCTTCACTGCATTAAGAGACACTTAGAGTATTGATAGTGTATCTGTGAGGGTGTTTAAATGAAGAGTGAAGATTCATACTGTATGTGAGTGCTACCCAATCATAGGCCGGCATCATGAGTTGAATGAACATAAAAGGAGCTCAGCACCAACATTCATTGCTTTCTGCTTCTTGTGTGGATTAGATGAGACCAGTTGCCTTTCACCCCCACCGTCTTGACTTCTCTGCCATAATAGACTCTATCTCCATATCCATGGGTCTGAATAAATCTTTCTTTCCAAAAGATGTCTTTCTAGGGTTTTTATGTCACAGTATTGATAAAACTTAGTATTGTACTAATCATAGTACAGAACATTTGTATTTGGCTGGGAGAATGTTGGTATGATAAACCTGACAGTGGGGTTCATAGGTCTTTGGAATCTATTTGCAGGAGGAATGAGTGAAAGTCTGGATTAGAAGAGCCCTAGAATGCTTGAATCAGAGCTTACCGAACTGATTTCATGGAAGTGTGGAAAACCAGAATGCTGATAGAAATGTAGACAATAGCAGCCTGGTTCATGATATTGCAGATGCGAATGAAGGATTCTGGGGAACTCAGGTGAAGGCTCTTCAGGTTACAGTTTGACTCTATGCTTTGGCAGTGGCCTGAGTGATGCTGAATTTAGAAGGAACTGCAATTTGGCAGCGTAGACTTCAACATAGCACCACATGTGGACTGTGACATGGTTACTGTGCAATATTCTTAGATCTACATTGAGATAAAGGAATAGAAAAACACAGACTGCAGCTTGGAAAGGAAGTGTGTAGGGGAGTATAAAGTTGCATACATGGATGGCTAACACAACTGTAAGTGTAAAAGAGATTGCAGTGCAAGAGCAACACAGTGTTGTGCTCTGGGACAATGTGAATGGTATCTTGAGTGTAAGATCCCATCCATTATAGGCTCCAACTTAAACAATTACAAATTGTTTTGAAAGGAGAGAGCTTGGATTGAGAATGCTGTTAATTTTGTTCCCCGTTCAAAAATAATATTTTAAAATTTATTCTTCTCTCATACAATACATTCTGACCTAACTTGCTCTACCTCTTTTCCTCCCAGTACCCTTTTACCTCCTTTCTCCCCCAGATCCTTTGCTCCTCCATTTCCGTTCAGAAAAGAGCATGCCTCCCTGTGATATCAATCAATCATGATTTAACAAGATGCAATAAGACTAGGCATAAACCCTCATATTAAGCTGGACTGGGCTACCTAGTAGGAGTAAAAAAATCTAGGTGGGGATACATGGATCTCCCTGGGGAGGGGAAATAGAATAGAACTTGGGACAGGTGGGGATGGAAAAAACAAGTATTTCACAAGGTTCAGTCAGAAGGGTGAACAGAGGCCACGACAGCTGTAATAGAAGAGGCCAGATGATATTTTGAGCTAGTAGCACAACTTGGCAGCATTGTCAACACATGCTGGATTTGCAGGGATGCAAATCACATGAGTTATGGGGTCATGGATGCTTTCAAAAAGATTCCAGAAGGGCTTTGAGGCTGGATCTTGTATGGCAGGATTGGATTCCCTACAAGAAAAAAAAAAGCAAACATGAAAGGCCATGATACGATTCTATGAAGATGAAAGCCAAGTTGCAATGGGAACAGAAATGCCTGGGTCTGTGCCATGAAATATTTGCCTAGGGTATCTTTATTCATACAGTATTGCCAGCTGACTTTGGAGGCTACATGGGTTGCACACTAATGAACTGTAGGGGTGGAGCTACTAGGTGTATACTACCACATGATATAGGTGATGCCACCAAGTGCCCCAGACACTGGACACAAAGCAACAGGGTTTAGTGTTTGCTGGTTATATTTCCTTTTCATTTTAGTCATTTTTTCTTTCTCTGACTCCCAAATTCTTCTTTTATTTTGGAATGGGAATATTTACTCTTTTCCACTATTTATTAGAAGTATGTATGTTTTCAAAATTCTGATAAGCTCTAAGTGAAGATGTCTTGACTCTAAGATTTTGGTCTTTGTACTGTTGAACAGAGTTAGGTGGCCAAAGAAATTTTTGAGTTGGACTAAAGACATTGATCATTACAATATGGCCAAGAGCCTGTGGAGATAAACTCTGGTTTAAATTTTTTTTTTACAGTTTTATTTGTGTGTGTGTGTGTGTGTGTGTGTGTGTGTGCGCATGCATATTTGTGGGGAAGTTCAGAATTTTGTTGTAGGAGTCAGTTCACTTAGTCAGTTCCCAGGACCCACCTCTGATGATCTGACTTGGCAGCAAGTACCCCTAACCTCTGAGTTATCTTGGTGGTCCACATGTTATGATTTAGAATTATGCGTTTCAATGTCAGTGTGATACAGGTACACATGATGGTTGATTTTAGCTGTCAAACTGTCTGGATTAACAAGTATCGAAGACATTCATTATGTGTAACTCTGGTTGTACCTATGTGAATGCTTCCAGAGTAGTTTAACTGGAGAGGAAAGACTTACCCGATGTGGGTAAAGCCGTGTCATGGGCTGGGGTGCCAGGATGAATGAAAACAAGCGGGTAACCAATCACCTCTATTCCTCTATCTATATTCTTAGTGCAGATGCAATATGACCAGCCAACTTCCTCATGCTCCTGCCATCATAGCTTCGCCGCTATGCTGGGGGGGGGGTGTCTGAATCTCTTTTAAGTAAAAACCAAAATGCATATTTTCTCAAATTGCTTCTACTAGTTATTCTATCAAAGATATAGGAAAAATAACTAATAAACGTTCTACATGTACTTCCTTAAAAACCTGTGGGACACCTGCTTCTAATCTATACTTTTCAGAAGTGACATGGGCTGAGGGCAGCAAAGGATGTTTCTTCTCATTGTCCTAATATGGTTTGAAAGAATTAATTTGAGAATGAAGAGTTAAAGCATGTAAGCTTAAAAAATTAAAGGCAGCAGTCCTCAAAATAAAAATACAAAATCCCAGAATATTTTTAATCTCCAATATAAGCCTAATACAATTTTAGGCACCTACGTCTAGCAGAGCACACGTCAAAGTCTGGGGCTGATGGATTTATTTACACCTAAGGACAGAGGGAGGAAACAGAACACTTAAATCAGTCATTCTCAGCCTTCCTAATGCTACAACACTTTAATACAATTTCCTATGTTGTGGTGATCCCCAACCATAAAATCATTTTCATTGCTACTTCATAACTGTAATTTTACTACTGCTATGAATCATGATATAAATATCTGATATGCAGGATATCTGATATGTAACCCCTATGAAAGGGTTGTTCAACTACCAAAGGGGTTGTGACCCACAGGTTCAGAACCACTGACTTAAATGGCTGCTTGGAATTGGAGCTGATCAGATGCCTTTTAGCTTTTGGCTTTGTCAGATATGTTTTGCCTCATCCTGAAGATGCTTTAAGAGTTGGATATTTTTATTGAAAGAAATAATTATAAACTGCAGACAGTTTAAAGGGACATTCTCACAAAGGTTTATTTATAAAATAGTTGCACCAACCATTACATTGAGATCTGTATTAAACAAAGAGACTTGGTCGAAAAACATATGATGTATATGGGTGTCGTGTTTCTTCAGGGCCTTTTTTTTTTTGAGTGTGTATGTGTTTATTTTTATTTTTTTATTTATTTTTCCATACATTGTTTTGTTTTATTTTTTCCATTCAAGAACATAATTAAAGAAATAAATTTTTTTTTCCTTTCTTCCCTTTCTCCCGTTCCCCTCTCACTACCCCCCCACTCCTCCTCCTTCCCCCTTCTTCCTTGAAAGAGGGCATGGTGCCCTCTTCAGGGCCTTTCCATCTATGGTTGTTTCCAGGTCTTTTTGGACCTTCAATTCCTGAAGATATTTGAAATTGCATTGTAATTAATTTTTCAAAATTTGATCTTTTTTTCTGGTATTCAACACATTGTTAGATTTGGTTACAAATTCCACAATGATTATATTTTTCGCTACATCTATTAGATGGTATGTGAGACTGTTCTGTCTTATGACTGGTATGTTAACTTTGATTCTTTGAGTAAGGTAATATCCCTTTATGTTTCTGTACTGTATAGCTATTCAGACAGGCAGACAGACAGACAGACAGACAGGCACACACACACACACACACACTTCTTCATTCAACTTTTACAAGATGTTTTGCTGTCTTATGCATAGTTATTATTGTTGTTACCATTATTATTATAATTTTGGTTTTGGGTGGTTGATCTCACAGTACAGCCTAGGCTACCCTGGGACTTAGTATGTAGCTCAAGCTGGCCTCAAACTGACAGCAATTTTCCTGTCAAAGTTTCCTGAATGAAGAGAGTAGAGGTATGTGCCACTATGCGTGGTTCTCACTTATGGTTGACAACTAATAATTTTTAAATTCTATAATTCCTTCTAGACTTAGTAGATGTCATTTTGATGCTTGGAAAGATTTTCTTCCCTCACCTCTCTTCCCTTCTTCCCCGTCCCATATTTTCCCCTCCCTTCCACTTTCGTCCCTTCTCTTTTCCCTTTCTTCCTGAAAAAAATCAGTTGTCTCTAATGGAGTGATTCTGGGTTTATCAACCATTCTAGGGCAGACCTCATGTTCATAAATAGTTGACTAACATATAATGAACTCCAGAATAGTGTGTGTGTGCTTTCATTTAGTTACAGTTTGGGTTATTTTTCTGAGGGGGTGATGTTTTATTTTGTTTTCTAGGATTTGCGTGTGTGTGCTAATATATTGTTTTTTTTGAGAAAGAACTTAAAGTTGGGTGGGTAAAGAGGGGGAGAGGATCTGAAAGGAGTTGTGTGAAGGAAAGAATATGGTCAAAATATATTTAAATTAAAAAAATTAAATGATAAAAATATAATAATAGGAAAAAAACGCTAGGGTAAGAGCATAAATTTAGTAATTTTCAATAAAATGTTGTTATACTGGACCAAAAACACCATAGTTTATTAATGAAGTAAAACACAGAGCAGAAGTCTTAGGTCCATATGTGCACCTTCATGTGCTCTGGCCCTGAAAATCTAACACTATTTTCTAAATGTCAGCAGTCATGTGTTTGGACTCTATTTTTGCTGTTTGTAATGGTTTTCAATCTTCAAAGGGAAAAGGGTTGAATTCAGGGATTTCTTGATTTCATTTGGCTAACTGCTGTCTAAACTTTTAAGTGACCATGTTTTAATTAAAAAAATGAGCAAATTAAAAATAAACTCCCCCAAAGGAAGAAGGATCTACAATCTTCAAATAGTTTCCAAGCCTTGAGGAAAGTTAAAAATAAAAATGCTCTGACATTCTTGTCTTAAAGGTTGTGTTTCAAAATAAAATGACTTGACAAACAGAAACCTTGATTTGATGCTGAACCATATCATCGCAAAAGCAGACATCTAAAAACAAATGCGTCAAGAAACGGCAAAGGCCAAGGAACAGGAAATATTCTCCCAAGGGAAAAAGGAGTGCAGGCCTAAATGTATTTCAGCAAGCATTGCTAACTAGATAATCCATAAGTGGTGGGCTGCTTTGTTTGGTGAGGAAAAGGCTATGACTTGATGAATACGCATCTTTAATTTTTTTTAGGGATTGTTCATCGATGGGATTTTCCCAGAACCTGGAAACATACCACTTTTGACTTGCAGAAGCATTTCCTTTTCAGGCATTTTTTTAAAACCAATTCTAAGTCCTCAGTCTGGTTCTTATTTTAAAAGAAGCTAAGTTTGAAATACATAATGATTGCCCCATCTGGTCCCCAGGATCTTTGCCCCTGATTTCCCCCCAGCCATGATGAAGATGTATCGCAGTCTTGTCCCTATGGAGGCTGGTAGGTGTCCAGCATTCTGATTCACACTGTGTTCAAAACCATCTACTATGTGACGGATATGACTGCAGCTCTAAAATCCTCTTTGTTGATTTGGCCATTTTAATAACATGCTTAGGTTGCAGAAAGCAATTCCACATAAGTAGGAAGGGTAATGGAAAGAACCAATCCAAGAAAAAAAATCATAAAAACCAGAACTAAGGTCATGAAATCAGCAGGATATGAGGCTATAGTAAACACTAACAGGATTTGGATGGTGTTAGTAGTAGTAATGAGCAGATTATATTGAGAGGCCTCCATTAGGTTATGGGGTCTGATTCAGGTTCCTCTATTTAGAAAGACATCTAGGCTGACCAAGAATCCTAGGCATCCCAAGTCGCTCATGGTTTTAGTATTTGATATTCTGTCTCAGGAACCTAGTCTCAAACAAAGGAAAATGGGTGGTTGTCCTTTCAGTAACATTTGGCTAAAGTTCTATCCTTGAGAAAAAAAACCAAATATTTAAGCATCTGAACTGAAGATGATGGGAAAGTATGGTCAAAGTCAGATTATAAAATCCTGAGCATATGGGGTAAATTCTGTAAAAATAACAATTCAGCCAAATTTAAACTGGTAAGGTAGCTCAGTTCCTATAGCTACCCTTATCCCTGTCTTTAGGTACCTAGTTAATCTATACAGGATGTCTCCACATACTTTAAGGCTTTTGTTGAACTTCACACTTACTATATATCATCTTTCACAGTTCTAGACTCCAATAGAACTTCTGACTAAAACATTTTAAATTTTAGCTCAGTATAAGGCTATATCACTGTGTTTGGCTGGTGGTTAATGTCTTTGCCACGTGCTTCATAGAGTGTTCTACCCACTTCACTTCATTGCACTCTCACAACTCTTAAGTGGTACCGTGTCCTTAGTCCTTTATCAACGGTGTCACAGAAAACTGCCGATGCTTCTGTATGTAGTAAGCAGTGGATCAAAATCAGAATACTCCAGAACCCACACCTTAAAACTTCGTCTAGCAGCTAGGGAACTGGCTCAGTGGGTGAAGCACTAGTGTACAGAAGTGCAAGGACCTGAGTTTAGCTCCAGAACCTGTGGAAAGCCCGAAGCAATCCTTACTTGTCTCTATTGAGATGGAAACCTAGATTGGTGAACCATTGAACGCTTTCTGGCCAGTTAGCCTGATGTATGCAGTGATGAACATGAGATCCTGCCTTCAACTTTGTTTAACTCAACTTTGAACCCACACTCAAGGTTATTCTCTGCCCTCCCTATGTGCACTGTGGCATGTAAGTACTTTCACTCATGCTCACGCAAGCACACAACATATCAAACACATGCACACGCAGTATTTTTTTTAAAAATCTTTATCTAATTATCTCTCAGAGTTCATTGGCATTCCTTAAAACTGCATTATCTCTTAAAAAGACAATAATTCCCTGGAAAGCAGGACATTCTTCCTGTGATGCTGATATCTGGGAGCAGCTCTTCAGAAAGTCCACCAAATATTAAAAGTATAGATTCTGAGGCTTCCGGTACACACAATCTCTATTATTTGGTGTGGGGTTTTGGTTATTTACCATGCTAAAAATATTCGACTATGCATTCTTATGTGCAGCCAGAGTAGAGAACCTAGTGGTACAGTGTATTAGTTAGTATCTCTATAATCATGGAGATATATACAATTAAAAATTATGTGATCCTAGGTGAATTGGGGGAAGGGTTAAATGACCAGTGAGGTGTCTAAGCCAACTTACGAAACATTAATGAAAACGGAATCAAAACATACATATATAGACACCAGGACTGAGATGGGCAGTAAACCAGAGTTCAAGGAGGCAAAATCAAGCTTATCAACTGCCTTATCTTGATAGACAAATTAAAAAATTTATCTTAAAATGTCTTAGTAAAAAGCATGAGTTATCACCTTGAATATTTGAGGCTCAAACTACAGATGCAAGTATAAATATGTATCCAAAGACTCCACTCTACTAAATGTATTTGATTACATCAAAATTTTTGATAAATTGTGATCTTTTTTCTCATATCTACACTGGGACTGTATCTATTTAAGCTCTTGACACATTTTGTTGTATCTGTTTTGGTGACCATCCACTGTTATAAAAGGGACACTGGAGCAAATTTTCTTGCAGAGCACAGTGCTGTCCCATTAAATTAGGAGTTGTTTCCAAATCAATTGCCCATTTTCTCTAGGTGAGTGAATGTAAAACACATCCATAATTTTATTCTGATTTCTAAGACTCTACTTGCAATTATGATATATTCTCAAGTTAGAGAAGAGACTTGTAAGACATGGGGCAAGGAGGTTTCAAGTCTAGACAGCTGGAAATTGGGCAAAAATTAAAAATTCCAAGCAGATATGCATGTGATATATAGGTACAAAAATATAATACAAGACACATTGCCAGAGTAGTAGCCACAGTAACCTGGGGATTTTTCTAACTAGTACCCTCAATTCTGGGGCTGGGGCATGCTGGAATCCTGCTAAAGCTGGACCTGATTTGTAGCTTGGGTACTTTGGTTGTCAAGTTGAGTACTTAAGTGTTGTGGGCCTAGCAGCAGGAAAAGGAAAGTGATTTTTGACAGCATAATGGATGACCCCAAATCCCTTTTGATTGAATTATGTCATAGTTAAATATAGGGCCATTATACTCTATTGAAGCAATTAACCACCTTATACTAAATTTTCCGCTTGACTGTTGATGGATAACAGTTCTTAGTTGTGTCGTGGGGAGACACATTGAAATTTTGAATGTTTTCCTTCTGGATTTGAAATGAGCACATTGAAAACCAAGTTGAAAATACTTGCTTGCAAAGGTATACATGCTTTGCTAGAAATTATTGTATATATATCTTTGTATAAAAACATAAACTCAGTATGAAAGCAGATGTGGTACTTACAATAACATCAGAGGATCAGCGGGGTCACATAGTTGTTCAAACAGTCTCACATACAAGCACATTTATTTCAGGAAAAAAGGTTAGCAGAGAAATACATATCCCTTGGGAGTACAGGTTAGACCATCGGTCAAAGGGAGAATTGAAACCATATTTCCATTAGTGGTTGTCATTGATCATGTGGAGAAGATTTCTGTAGACAAATTGAACACACTGTGTCATCTTCTACTATCTTATCTTACATGTTCAGGCCTCTGACGTTTTTTAGGAAAGGCAATTTGCTGCTCGGGATTTGACCATTGTTGTTAAATGTGATTCTGGGAAAGGAACTCTGCAGACATCAGTTGGAGAAAATGGAGCTGGAAACAAGTGGATAAGCGCTGCGTGTTAGATCTAGGTTCCTGTAAATCAGCTGTAGTACTCTTTAAGACTAAATCCAGGGGCAGCTTCAGTTTGAAAAAAAAAAGATTTTATTTATTTATTTATTTGACAAGTAAGGAGAAAGGAAAAATATCCATAAATGAATTAACTAGAAAAATCAATGAAGAGAGATGTGATTTAGGGTGAAGGGATACTTTGAGAGAGCCATTACTACATTTAAAAGAAACATCTCAGATCACCTAATGTTTTTCTCTGATGCAATTATGCATGTGGAAAGTATCTAAATATAATTATTAATCTTGAATACTAAAAATGTATACATGTGCACAAATATATATGTTTCCATTGGTGTATTTTCAATCTTATGAATGCTTAATATTAATGACCATCTTTGTGTTTGGATAGCAATATCCTATGGGTTTGGGGACAGAAACAATCATAAACTCTATTTATCTTTAGCAAGAATTATTTTTCTTTTGTATGGTCATACACATATTCTTTTATTATCAAACGTTCTTTGATAATTTCCTACATGTAGAAAGCATTAAAATTGCTTTCACCCTTCGCTGATCCCCCACCCTCCCCTTTCCACTCCCGCTCTCCATTACTAACTTTCTCACGTTAATGTCCTGTTTTATTTGTGACCACCAGATCTGCTCCATCTAGGTGACTACAGGTTTGGAATTATTATCTGGAGGCCGTGGATCACCAGTAAAAATACAGCAAATGACAGCGGCTTCCCCTCTCTCTCCACATTCGTAGTCTGTTGTTCAGTTAAGAGTTAGGGCCCAAAAGCCCCTCCTCTGTCTGATGTTAGGAGATGTCTTTCATGGCTAGATAATGTTGTTTGTAGAAACAGTAGAATACCAAGAAAACTCCAGACCCAAGTACAGAATACTGCCATAGTAGCTGGTAGTCAGAGTTGCTCCTGAGGTCTGCCAGATCTTTCTGCTTCTTTATCCACCAGAACTAGATTATAACAACCTATTGCTGTAGACACTATGTACCTTGGTTGCAAAACAGAGAAATCAAGCTGGAACTGGGCTGAAACTATTTTGTGCTGGCTAACTGTCAATGTGCTAGCTAGCAGGTGCTATGGAGGCTTCTCGGGCACAACAGTGGGCTTAATCAACTGTGAACTCTGTGAACTAACAGCATCTCAGGGAAGATGCATTTGTGCAATAGTAGCATGATGGTCCAATTGCTCTTGGATTGACCTTGAGGCCTGGTACTCTGAACCCCGTTAGCATTAGCATTAATACATAATTATTATTGAATTTCTCCCATGTAGATACTGTTGACTACTCGAAAAGACAAAGAACTCAGTGAGGGTATAGATCATTTTATCTATTTTCATGTGTCTTATATTGTAATTTTTCAGTCCTATGGAGACGTTTGATGGACACTTATATACTGATAATATGTAATATTCATGTGGGTGTTATGTATGAAATAGCTTAAAGGGATTTTAAGTATTCAACAAATATAAATTATTAATATTTGCATTAGATAAAAACATCAATTTATTTCTCCTGCTGTAGGCAATAACCCAAAACTATTCCTAAACTCAGTAGAAGATACAATTCATTGGTAGTACACAAAAGCTTTTTGCTCTCTGCTATCAATGTTGAAAGATAAAGTACTTAAAAAATATTTTTTTTGTTTTTTTTTCCATACATTGTTTTGTTTTATTTTTTCCATTCAAGAACATAATTAAAGAAATAAAATTTTTTTTCCTTTCTTCCCCTTCTCCCGGTCCCCTCCCACTAGTACTTAAAAAATATTGACTTTTATTTGCCCTTATTAGTTTTCTCAAAAATATTTGTAAAGCATTCGTGGTTTATAGGGTCCACTCCCAATGTACTTCAGTGTATAATGGGAACAATACCTTTCCTGAATGTAGTGTTATTACTAAGTCTTGATTCTTATTGAAAATAGACTCTATTGTAGGTATTCAACCTGAACAACTTACATCAAGGCACATCTGAGTGTACAGAATAAATGTATTGAATATGTACAAGATAAACACGTATTGAATAATGCAGGGGAATAGGGTGAAAGGTTAGATAAGGTCAGGGGGCATCAGAAAGAAAAATTACAGCCTCTGTCTTCATTGTTGGCAAGATGTTTGTTCTCTTCTCTGCTTCTATTTGTTGAGATGCAGTAATGAATGTTTCTAATCTTTATGTATAAATATGGTTTTTACTGACTGAGTCTCAGTGATTGCTCTTAGGTATAGTTATTATTGCCTTTGTAGATGTTGGTAAATCACAGGGGTGTGTGTTTGTGTGTGTGTAAACACAAGTGTAATTTACAAGCACTTTAGTATAATTTTGAGTGCAATAATTCAAATTATTAAAATCATATGATTGTTTTCACAAGTGTTATAATATGGACTGGTTTCTTATTAGATTCCACACTTTCTTAGAAATCTGTATACATATGAAAAACTTCACCTTTCAAAATGTTTATGCTTTTCAAACTATCATAGTTTGACCTGGTGGTGGAGGGGCACGCCTTTAATTCCAGCACTCAGGAAACAGAGGCAGGCAGACCTCTGTGAGTTTGAGGCCAGCCTGTTCTACAAGAGCTAGTTCCTGGACAGGCTCCAAAACAAAGAGAAACCCTGTCTTAAAAAACCGAAAAAAAAATCATAGTTTGGACAGCCATATTGTCAGTATTCCTGCCATTTTATTTATTTATTTTTAAATCTTTTTTTTATTGATTTTTATTGAGCTCTACATTTTTTCTCTGCTCCCTTCCCTGCCTCTCCTCTTCCCCCCTTCAACCGTCTCCCAAGTTCCCCATGCTCCCAATTTACTCAGGAGATCTTGTCTTTTTCTGCTTCCCATGTAGATTAGATCTATGTAAGTCTCTTTTAGTGTCCTCATTGTTGTCTAAGTTCTCTGGGATTGTGGTTTGTAGGCTGGTTTTCTTTGTTTGATGTTTTTAGACATTTTATATTTAATTTAAAAAAGAGCCTTTTTTTTGTTTGTGCATGTAAGTGAGGGGTGTGTGTATGCCATATTGTTCCTGTGGAATCTAAAGGACAGATTTTTAGGCGTTTTTTCACAGTTTCCACATTTTGAAGAAGATGTCTCTTATCATTTCTGGCTCGGTACTACATAAGCAACTGTCTGGCTGTTCTGTCCTCTACTTGACTTCCCATGTCCCCATAGACGTGCTGCAGAGGCTCGTCCCTGTCACTGCAGCTGGCTTCTGTTTGGTGAATTTCAGGGACTGAACTCAGGTGGTGAGATTTACACAGCAAGTGTTTTTATCACTTAAACTGTTTCCCTGACTCCCGATTTACTTTTTAAGTAAGTTTCTTTTCTTTCTTATTTGGAAATTTGTGTAATCAACCTATATTTTAAAAAAATCTTGAGGAGGCTTTGGACAATATATATATTTCTGTATCAACTTTGGCAGAAAGTTTAAGTAATCTTAAAAAAAAGAAAAAAAACAAAATAATATATATTATTATATATTATAATAATATAATAAATTCTATTTTTCTAAAATTTTCATAATTTACTATGAACCATAGTGATACTTGAAGCACTTTTAAATTTTGTTCTGTTTAGGGTTACATTTCTATGAAAGAGACACAGGAAGGCTTCAGGTCTAACCTTTTTTCCAGCTGATCACAAAATATCCATTTTTCCCCATATCAAATTGCTTTTAAACTTCCTTCTAACTCATCAACTTTTATTCCTCAATCTTCCTACTGCCTTTTAAATAAAACCTTATTTCCTAACACATCTCTTTAACATCCCCCAAAAAAAAAATGCCCGAGCATCCCGCCTAATGTCTTCTCTAAGCTCAAGGATGCATTTTAAGATGGAAATGAATTTTTAGTGCTCCTTGGGAATGACTTTCCTACAGTTTTAATCGAGTCTGACTCAAAGACCAGCATCCCCGGTGATTAGCTAATAGCGTTAAGAAGAGTGGAGGCCATCTGCAGGAAGTGCAATAGGAATGTCATTTCCATTTCCATCCAGCTACTCTGGCTCACTATGAACTTCTGAAAGGATGTAAAATGCCAAGGATTGAAAAGTTTTTCAAATCAATTCAACCAAAGAGTGACATTCTCTGAGATCTTCAAAAACAAAACGTTCCCATGTAACATGCTAGCGTTCCAAACACCGTACCTCGCACAGAAGTGAGACGCTAGATGGCACGGCATTATTGCCGTCATTTCCATTATAGAAACGCCAAATCTGAAGATGTATTCACACAGTCTACGCCAATAGCGTTTCACCGCATGAACAAAGACAAGCCTGTCATAGCACTTCTCTGTGGGAGAACTCCCCTCTGCTCCAGCGAATGTATCGCATTTTGAAAAGCTAGATCCTGAGGACAGAATATTGCAATAAAACATGACTGGGATGAGAGCTCTCTCATACTGTTATTAACATCCATCAAAACCCAGAATCCCTTAAAATACTACTTTACTGACTCCTTCCCATCAGGCAAAATTACTTATGACTTCATTCGTGAAAACAGGTTTTTGGTTTCCTTTCAATAAGTGGCAGCATGTTTTTGCTAACCCAACCAACAAGTCAGTTTCTTTTACCCCTGAGATAAAATGCAGTTTCTGTCAGTGACATCATTTAGATGTATACGGCAAGAGAAGAAATCTTAAGGTAGACAGGAGCTAAATGTATTTAATCCATTGTGTATATTTTGCCATCTCAGTGGAATCAGATGTAAGTATTTCTCTCACTCAGCCTTCCTTCATCGTTTTGAAAGGAGCTATGAAGTATGTTTATGCTGAACTTTTGAACTGTCTGAACTGATTCTATCTGATGAAATATTGCCTTGAAAATGCTTTTTTAAAAGTAGAGACATGACAGCTAAAGCTCGTGTGCTCTGTATCATTCAGCTGGATGGTATTATCTCGAGACATACATTTACGAAGCATTGTTCTGACTTCTCTGAAAATGGATAAGCTGCCTGCTGAATAATTAATATTGTCAGCATCCCTCTAAGCCTCTGGGGAGAGTTTCTAGCATACACCACTGAGTATATCCCTCGGACAAAACAGCTTTGATTTAATCCATTGTCCATTCCAGTTTTGCTTTTCTTTTTCTAGCCTGCCCTCTACGCAAGACATCATATAAATAAAATGACTGTTTCTGGCTTGAATCATCACTAGACGTGAGTTAGTAGTTGCATGAAAGACTAATTTAAACAACAGGCAGGGCCACGGCCTTGTACAGAAGACGGCTAGGAGCCCTATCCATAGCCATCCTTGGCAGTAATGCTGTGAGCAATTAGGATGAATCATATTCACATCATATGTAAAATATATCATACTAAGGTAAACTAAGACTGTGTTCTCCGAGATTCAAGTATGAAAGCCTGCTTCAGAGGTCATTAGCTATCGTCTAGTTTTCTGAGGACTACAATTAAAAAGTCCTTGAGAATCATCTGCCAAGTCCTTAAAGTTAGTCAGACAAGTAGGCACCATGGTCTCCTTCTGTAAGTCATTACCAGGTCTGCCAGCCTTTCCAGTCAGATCTGCTTGCTATTTAACCCAGTCATGAAAATAGTCTCTAGCCCAAGTGTAGTAGTCCCAGAAACAGATAGGCAGGACATCTATTATAAAAATGGCATGGGAATAAGCAATTTAGTTTTTTTTCTCTGTCTAGTGTCAAGAATTTTTCTTTTTGGTTTTCTGGGTAATCATCCCTTTTCAAACAGCCCTAACTTATTATGCGGGTGAAACAGACTCTAATTACAACATGGGACCTTGTCTGGCCCTAACACACTCTCCAAGTAAAAATATACTCCCTCAAACGAGTGAACAAATGAAGAGGATCCTTCAACAAGGTCCCATCTGCTCTACATTTCCAGACAAAAAGAGGTCGAGTTATGAGAGCATATAATGTCATGAGTACTGCTGTAAGATCCTCTATGACATTAAAGTTTTATTATCCTTGTAGATTCCAAAGAGGATAGTAACTTTTCTAAGCTACTATCAGACAGGAGGCAGAAGTCAGAGTTGGTACTTGATGCCAAGGTCCATGTAGCACTAATAAAGTCAATACCATTGTAAAATTATTATTATTGTTTATTTTTACTACTTCATACAAGTATACAATGTATCTGAATTTGGTTTACCCTGAATTTCTCCCTTTTCTTTTCTTCCCCTAAGTCTTGCTAACCATCTTCTTATACAGTCCTCTTAAAAGTCATACCATGTGTTGACTGAAAATTTATGTATTTCCAAGCATCAGGAACAAAGCACATTGGCAACCAAGCAAACAAGTAAACAAGCAAATGAAAATGAGATAAGCATGAAGTAGACAGGACCACACTAAATGATAGGTACCTATGGAAAGAAAGTATTCTCTACATATTTCTAGTGGTCACTCTTATAAGAAGCTGAAATATGTTTTAAAATTAAAATTTTGTAATAAATCAATTAAAAAAAAGAATCCCAGAATACGTGTCAGAACTGAGAGCATGATAAAAAAAAATGGGATGGGAATGCCAATTACACTTGTCAACAAAAATTCCAAATTTAGTATTTTGTGCTAGTCGTACCAATAAAAACACTCTTCTTACATTTCTGGAACCAGAACATCCTAGCAATGAAAAGAGATCTATTAAACAGAATTATGAGCTTAAAAATATTATAGAAAACTATTTGTCATGTAGATATAAGAGAATTCTGAGGAGCATTTCTGGCAAACAGAATGGTAACTCCTCATTTATTTTAATTATTGTGGTAACTGAACTATGCAATTTATAGGTGTGATGAGATAATATAAGTTAAGATTTAAACAACAATAATTATTTTTGGTTTCAAGGGAAATCCTAACAGGAAGTAACATATTCTTTAATAATCACCTACCCCTTAATTTCTGAAGGATAACCATATAATGTCTCCAAGCATATTTGTTTGCTTATGTTTTCCCAAGTCATCAGCCTTTTTCCACAAAGTACTCAAATCCTCCATGTGAAAACAAAGCTGTTTTCTTGGTGGCCATCTTCTATGGATTCTTCTTTTTAAAATAACCTGTATATAAGATCCTTTTACAGAGCTAAACAAGGAAGCTAAGACTCATAAAGGGGCATTGCTCCTTCCTTACCTGTTGTCCACCTCCAGTTAGTTACCTATTGTTCTCTTATCATTTTCCTTTGGCCTTCTTGAAATAAATGTTTGTCTTCTTGTCTTATTGGGGTCCTGTGTTTTCCCTTGAGTTCTATCTGATTTCTGCTCCCCTATTCAGGTAATACTATTACTCAACTGAAGATTGCATCTCCCTTTAAATTTATGCAGGGAACACGTCTATTCATGTCTCACCACTGCTGCTATTCCTTGTGAATTGTTCTTTGGGAATTTGCAAGCCATCGCTTTATCTCTTAACACTTTCACTCAATGTCCTCACATGAGCTTTGTTAACTTGATGATTTTCTGCTCTGTTATCTTCTTTCCTGAGAGCAAATTCTCTTTCAACTTACATTCAACATCCCGATTTGAATTTATAACTACCCTATGGGCGAGATTTTGAAACAAATGATATCTTTTTTAAAATAGTGATTTATTAATTTTGTGCATATGAATGTTTTCCTTGCACATATGTATATTCATTGTGTACGTGTTTTGTATCTGTGGAGGCCATAAAAGAGAACATCAGATCCGCTGGGACTGGAGTTACAGATGTCTGTGAAATTTCATGAGGGTGCCGGAAACTGAACTTGGTCCTTTGGAATAGCAGTAAGAACTCTTAACCACTGGATCATCTCTCTAGCCTCCCCCCAAAAATAATTTCAAAAACTGACAATAATATATTTATAGCAAATAATACTTTGCTCTAGGAAATATGTGTATGCCTTGTTAAACATAAAATTAAAGCCAGTAAAATAATGAGTTCCTGTATGGAGAGTTAATATTATGTTGAGTCATAATGTGCTAAAATGATTTAGACTGTGGTCTCACAAAGGGTGAGCTAAGACTTTTCAGGAATTGTCTAGGTATCTGGACTGTCTATATGGTGTGTCTGGGTCTCTGGGAGGATGTTCAATTAATTTGGTTGCTATACATCTATGCCTCTTTTTCTTTCCTTGTGGGGCATAGATGTATAGCAACCAAATTACAGTGTAATTATCCTTTCAAACTAGCCTTGTATCTAAACAAACTAATAATACTTTCCAAGACTAGGAGAGCCTATATGCATTGTGTGCCCTATATACCATCCTTGGAAAATATCACCTACAATTTAAAAAAGCCAAGCAAGCAGGGTTCCTGGAGGAAGCCGCATGAAAATGTAGCTCTCTTTGGTATAACGGAAATGTGATTGAGCAAATCTGGTACTAAAACCCTCCTAGCTTTGAGAAGAATGAAGAGTGCCACGTACAGATAGCCTTTGTTCTGAGCACAAATGGCACATTAAATACAAGTGATAAATTTCTGGGGAGCTATATTATATGTCTTAGGCATCTAACAGCTGAAGGTGCAGCAGACTGGTGGAGCACTGACCTAGCAGGTACAAGACTCTGTGTTCAATTCCAAGCAGTGAAAAATATAATCCTTGACCTTTGGACATTTTGATAATATGTTATCATCATGAATATGATTTCTGCTTCTTTATATCTGATTCTAGGTGTTTTCTTACTATGATAGCTTTGTTGGGATTATAAAGCTATCTGACTTTCACCAAGATAACTTGATATATAATTCCAAATTCCTTTAATGGAGGGCACTTTGAAGCAGTTTACTTTTCTCATTTGGTTACAAAGTACCTGAAAGGAAACTCAAGCTTCTTCTTACAACCTATGAGTGACTCCAACAGTTTGTGCATTTTCAATTTAAGCCAATTTTAGTTTCACACACAACTTTTATTTCAAAAAGTACACGATCATTTCAGAGCATAATGCGAAGGACATAAAAAGCATATTTGTTGACCTTGGAATTACAGAGTGCTAACTCAATAATGTTTGAATAAATATCATTGGATACAGACAGCAAAACACATTGTACTTGGCCTTATAGTATTAAAGAAGTAAGTTTCTGTTTTTTACAAAAGGACTATGGCGACATGAGATGTACTAAGTGTTCCTGGAAATATGATTATTGTAGCTACCTCTTACAGGGAACAATTGATATTTACTGCCTCTGAGGGTCTGATGAGTGGATGGAGGAAGGGATGGAATGGGGAGCAGGAACGAGTTATGAGAACAAGATGTATTGCCATGTTTGTGGCAAAGGCTGATTAAGCACACGAGTCTCAGAAGATAGCATATAAATCAGGATACTCCGACACCATGATATAGGAGATGTCTTTTAATGGAACTGACTACATAGTCTTGGTGAGTCATAAAAAGTCTATTTGAAAAACTGCAATACTAATTAGACATCTGCCAAGTTTGAAGGTTGGCATTGCTAAAGGAGTGCAAACTTTTCAGTAATCTGCTTTTTAGAAGACATCTCTTGGCTAATTACTAAAGTCTTTTTTAAGAAAATAATCATAGATTCTACATGAGCCCTTTAAACAAAATGGACATGCTGAGAAAGAAGGACGAATACGGCATAGTTCCCTAAAATGACTAAAATCATCACATAAGTGTTTTAAAGTTCTTGTGACAATCAATCTCTCTAACATTTTACTTTGTGAAAATTGAGTAGAACTTGAGTATCACAGAAACAGCTTCTAAGAAACTGTGGAACATGGAAAGGAGTATGATGTGGAATTCCCCTCTGTATGCTGTGAATACCATTGGTTAATAAAGAATCTGCTTTGGGCCTATTGCTGCATAGAATAGGGCAAGGCAGCAATTCCAAGCAGATAGAGGAGGAGAGAGTAGGTGGAGTCAAAGAGATGCCATGTAGCCACAGTAGGAAACAGACACCCGGGAACCTTACTGGTAAACCACGAGCCTCATAGTAAAATATAAAATAATGGAAATGGTTAATTTAAGATATAAGACTTAGCTAGCAATACACTGAAGTGATTGTCCAAGCAGTGCTGTCATTTATACAGTTTCCTTGTGATTATTTTTGGTCTGGGCAGCTGGGAAACAAATGAGCAGTCTCCACCTACAAAAATGTATTGGCTCAAGTCATATGGTGTGGATATTACACTAAGTGTAGTAAGCTTTGTTGCAAAAATTTTGATTTTGCCAGTATCAGCAGAATTGATTTATCCATCACTTTTTGAAAATAAGAATGATTTGTTTTCATATACTAACATAGTAAATGCATGAATAAGAAGCCAGCTCAGGTTCTTTATTTCTCAATTCTTTTTATTTATTTATTCTTGTTTCTTCCACTCACTCACAAACATCACTTTATTTAACACCTTGCTCTGATTTATTGCTATGTATGAGCAAAACACATCTGAAGCCAGTGACTAATGTGCCTTTGGACTAGCTTAAGAAAATCCTCTGAATTTAAAAGTACTATTTTCTCCCCAAATAGTGGAGAAGTGTGTCAAACAAGTGTGGCTCATTTTCAAGTGAACTCTGAAACACATCTGTGTACAACAGATCTCCACGTCTTACACTACTAAATGTACACTGGCCATCTCAATTGTCTTTATGAAAGTTCAAGAAAGAGTGCATTTAAAAACCATTCTCAGGCACAACAATTACGGGTTTAAGAGCACAATAGTTTACATCTTTCTCCATATACACTAATCAAGAGTCTGAATGCATTATTGTTTGCCAATAGCTTAGCATCTATCTATCTGTCTATAAATCAACCATTGATCTATATCTCATTCATGTGTGTGTGTTCATTTAGTTGTTTTTTGTAGAAACCCTAAATCCTTCTTAAGAAGTTGGCTATGGTTTTAAGGAGATATAAAAAGTCAGTCTGTTTCCATTAATATACACAGAAAAATGGATAATTCATCAAAATTAAGACAGCTGAATAAAAGCCTAAATAATAATAATTTTGGGAGTTGGTGAATCTATTGTATGAAATTAAGTTAGTTCTATGGGCTTTTTCAGAATAATTATATTTGTTATTAAGTTAGGTCTACAATTTCTAAAAATAAACTATATTTATTGCTAAATGATTCTGGGCAATATTAGCTTGGAAAAATAATCCTAGGAAATTTTAGAATTTTTTGACTGCATTTGCCCTAATGTATCTTGCTTTGTTGGTCAAGCTTATGGGGTCTAATTGGATCATAAAGGGAAAATATCATAAATATTAACATGCTTATACTTTATGTCTGAGAGACACTATTAACATAGCTCTTATTTTTTTAACGTTTATGACTTAAGGTCAATAACAGGCATGTTATGTGCTTCTTATAAAGGTTTAGTGAGTTCTACTATAGAAAAACTATGTTTAAATATTTTTTGAAACTTCCATGATAGAAATTATTGTGGACATTGCTGTATACTTTTAGCTTAAACCCAAGAAAATTGTATTGATAAACCATTTCTGGTTAGAAACAGAGTTTTCTAAACAACTGTGGGCCATTGTACTTGTCCTATGTTTCAATTATAATCCATAGAATTAAATAAATGTAGTATAAGTCATTCCTATATTTGCCAAAGCCAAGACAGGCTAGTGATGGAAGTATTTCTGAAATCCCATAGAAATACTCTGGATTCATCTCTAAAACTACTAAGAAATTACACAGCTCCAGGTTTGTTTTCAGATGTATGCCCCAAACTGCTTTCATTTGTGTTCTTTGTGTTCATGTCTGCAGATGCCACTGCAGGGCTCACAGTAATCATGATTTCCCATTGGCTCCAGAAGGGACATTTTTTTTCCCCTCAACAATTACGAGAAAATGCTTTCTGTAGCAGTGCTGATCTAATGCAGTAAAATAGGGCTCTTTGGTCTATAGGAAGTTTTATATTCTTTATCTAAGGCTTTTATCCCCCATCCTGAGTGAATAATGGATTAAAAGATAGAGTTGCCAGCTTCCTCCCTCACCGCATCCCTAATCTCCTCATTAGAAAAAATGCACACTTAGGGGAAAAGATAGGGAGTCTTACGTTTGATTTACTTTTAGAAGGCTGATGGAATTTGTATTTCTAGATTTCCAAATGTACGTAAATATGAGTAATCTTAGGAAATTGGCGGAGTTTGTATTAATGAATTTATTTAAAATGCCTTTTGCATTGATACTAGTGAAACCGAAGACCTTTTCATAGAGGAGGTGATATTTACTATTCCATCAATTTGTCTAGTACTAATTTTAAAGTTTTTATCATGAGAAGAATATTGTGATCTTGCTTCTGTGTTCAAGTCTATGCTCTGGTATGTTCTTTTTAGATTTCTGAAGCATAAAGTGTGTGTGTGTGTTTGTGTATACACATAATTATATGTAGAGCAATACCTAATATTGAGCATGTTCTTTTTAATCAGCTTAAAATGAACATCTCTGTGTTGAAATTATGTTATTTTTTCAGAATGTAACAGCTAGTATGACATGACAGAAAAATGTTTGTCCAAAAAAGTTCTGCTAAAAATAGTTACAACCAAAACCTATGAATCAGAAATAATGAAGAAGTAGGAAAGATGAAAGCCATACCCATTTTGCACGAGACAGAGAAATTATACAGTAAACATCAAAGAGACTGAAGTACGCTTACGGAGTGGGAATTTTCCTGTTCATATTGCTGATTATACTTCAAGACTCATCTACAAAGTGTTTTCTGTAATTCAAATCACAGTCACAACTTACAAGCTATCTTCCTGAAGATTTTTTTTAAAGTTAGCTACAGGAACTAAAAAAGAGAGCCAGAACTGGAGAATTTTCATTACTTCAAGAAATAATTGTGCACTAAAATTTAGCAAGAAAGAAAAATTCTTAAGAGTCTTTATATGAACTTTTTGATTTTTTTTTCTATCAGAAGGCCAACACATTTGAGTGGTCTGTTCTGAATCCATTTAAGTCTCTGTGCCTCGCTCTGTAGGAGAATTTGGATGCAACATAGATTGAGATAGGACCCGAACTAAGAAAGCTTGCAGTGTAAGCCACTATGCTTAGCTGCTCCAGGTCTTCCTGATTAAATTCTGTCTTTTGACTTTGCAGCTTTTTCCTCATCTATTCCATGTTGACTTTTGTCTATATGACTGTGTCTCATGCCAAACAATGCTTCCAGGACAGAGCCGTATTCTCGGTCAGGAATACAACAGTTCTGTGGGGGTAATATCAGATAACAATTGTCCTGTATGATAATAACTGATTTTCCTTATGGATCTATATCCTATAAGAGACTGTGCATCAAGAGACTGTGAGAAAATAAGTACTGGCTTCTCAGTGTTCGTGGATAGACAGCGATGTTCTGGCAAATATTTAAAGCTTACTCTCTGATTACCAAAGTTTGGATCAGTAGTACTTGTTGACTTATCTGTTGTACTTATACACACCATGGTCACCTTTGTTTATTACTTAAGGCAGACCTGGGAAGAAATATGCAACAATCCACATATAGCATAAACATTTTGAAGATAAAATAAATGTAAATAAAGTTAATGTAAAAAAGAATGGCAAAATGCATTGAAATTTTAAGCAAATGGCAATATATACATATATTAATATGTGTATGATATATTACTTTGAATTAACTAAAATGTAAATCTCTATATTTTAGATTTTAATAATCACTTGTTTAATAAACAACTAAACAAGTACTGGAAAATTTCACATGCTCTGATAATCTGACTCAAACATGTCCTGGGAAGAGTCAAGTACTGGTGAGGTTAGTCAGTGACCTACCTTCCTCTTTCAAGCAGGCCCATCCAGCTATGACTCCATTGGTGGATCAGTCAGGTGATGAAGTTAGATCTCCTGATTCAATCACCTCTTGACACCATCTGGGGAGCAGCATTCAACAGACAAACCTTTGTAAATGACAATTTATATCACATCAACGGTGGTTAGTAGAAGGAAGCAAAACTAATTATTTTAACTAGATTGGGAGCGAAGCTTCTGAGAGTCAATTAGTGAATGTACACTAGCCTTTCAAAGAATGCATATGGGTATATGTTTGCCTCTTTTAAATCATTCTTTAGCAATTTTATACATGGATAGAATGCATTTGGATGCTATTCATCAATAATATTCTCTCTTATGTCCTCCCACCCCTTCCCATGAAATTCCATTCTTATTCAGAATATAAACATATTTTCAAATATAAGAGAAATTTGTATTGATTTATTTTAATGAATAAACCTGTGTAAGAAATAAAATTAAGCTTACTATTATGATAGAGTTTGCTATGTTCTGAATTTTAGTTTTCTACCAAGGTTGAGGACATTAGTTATCTCTGGTAAAATGACTTCATTATAATGTGATATTTTATCATCTCAAAATTCTGCAATTGTGGACACTTGCTATTTAAAAGGACAGGATTGGTGCCCAGAGACACAGGGAGACATGGTTTAGTGACCACTAACTCAGCTGCTTCTTTTCCTTTATTTTTAAAAAAATATCTATTTCTGATCCCCAGGTTAAAATGGGCTTAATTAAATGTACTGGCTGCTAATTTATAATCTTTTAAGCATCACATTCTCATTCTTAAGAGAGCACTGAATTTTTTAGTTGGTTTTGAGATTTAAGAGGGATTAAAAAGAATCTGAGTTATGAAACCTTTTATTGGCTCACAATTTGAAAACAAAATCAACAAAATATGTGATTTATTTTAAGACCCTATTGTAGAAGAGCCCTGGGGGCCCGCTACGCTGTGAGGTCATCTGCCTTATTTCAGAGAGATGTTTCACATCTTCCACACAGAACAAATAAGTGACAGCATGCATGTTGTCAATGTACAGGTCAAAAAGATTCAGTGACATAAATTTCAATACTTTGAAGTCTACATTTTTTGCTGATCTCTTTGGAAATCTAATGTTACTCAGTAAATTATTTCATCATATACATTTACCTTCAGGGAGGATGTGGCGTGATTGTAGAGAACAGAAATGTCTATGATAGATGTCCTCATCCATTTTGTACTGTTGTGACAGATTGCCTAAGCTAGGGTATTTATAAAGAAATGACATTTATTCTTTGAGTTTGGAAGACTGAGTTTAAGATCAGTTATTGAGTTTCCAACCAATGAGGGTTTTCTTGCTGATTCATTTCTGAAAAGGAGAGGAAACAGGAAGCAAGAATGAACAAAAGAGAAAGCTCACAGCCACAAATCATTTATCACTGACATTTATCTATTCATTTGGGTGGCACCCTCGTGACCTAAAGACACCTCATTAGGCCCACTTCTTGGCCCTGCTTCATGGGGCCGAAATTTCTGACACATGATTTCTAGGGAACATATTTAACTTACATTACAGCGTATAGCAAAGGGCATCATTTCGACTTCCTTCATTTATTAGCATAGCTTTCTGCTGCATACCAACCAACCAAGGGGCAATATATCTGATTCAGGCCAGTTACTGGGGTTACTGAACAAAGAAGTTGAACAACTAGTATCACACTAGTGTTATGCATAGTACTAGTTATTTAGCAATTGACAGTGGGAAGTTAATAGTTCTCAGCTATTTGTAGATACTCAGTCTCTGCTTCTCTCCTTCAGGCTGTGGTCT
The DNA here is from genome assembly GCA_004026605.1 of Ondatra zibethicus. Classification (NCBI taxonomy): domain Eukaryota; kingdom Metazoa; phylum Chordata; class Mammalia; order Rodentia; family Cricetidae; genus Ondatra; species Ondatra zibethicus. Next base: position 188,748 of record PVIU01001152.1, on the reverse strand, counting down.
GCAGCTAATAACGCTGTGGTATTGCTCTCACTATTGCGTATCTTGCAGATGAGGGGGGCAAGAAGCAGGGGCTGTCAGTTGTGTACTGACTTTTCATTGGAAAGAGTGAAGTACAAACGTTTGTAGAGTGTCGTCTTAAGAGTCCTCATTTGATGTCCTCATGCACCTTCCACAAGCAACTTTAGACAGACGAGGGAGTATGGCAAGCAGCCTCCTGGGCAGGTTTCAGTGACGTCCTCCCCTTGACCCTCATCTTTTCTTCTTCCGTTTACTATAGCCTGGACCTGTCAACTTGCTTTTGCTGTATAGAGTATGACAAAAATGATGCAATGCCTCATGGGAGACTAGTCGCCCTGGGCTTTCCATTATGCTTACCCTCCTATTTGCTGTAGTAGCCATCAGACACCCTGGTACTAATTGCTCTGTGGAGACCCATGGTAAGAAACGAGTGGCCTTCGAGGAACAGCATCAAAGAATCAAAGAATAGATTCTTACCAAGAACGACATAGCCAAGCTTGGCAGACCCACCCCTAGACAAGACTTGGTAAACTGAGGAGATGATTATATCCTCAGCTGACATTTTGATTATAGCCCATAGGTGAACCAAGAGAACCTGCTACATCCAGATACCTTAGCTATAGAAAACAAGAGATGTTCATTTTTAAAGCCACTGAATTATGATGTAGTTGGTTACACAGATACAGTTAACTAATACAGAGCTGATTCACTTTTAGTAAATGCCACCCTTGTACAAATATACATCCTATAGTTACATGCTGGCCTAAATTAACTTCATAAGAATGATGATATCCATCAGGGGCCACGTGAGAAAGAGCTGATTCCCCAAACAATAACTGAGGACAGCTTAATAAAGAGCCTATGTAGAGAGGGGTGGAAAAGGACGTAAGAATCAACGAAGGATGGAGAAATCCTAAGATACTAGCCATGATAGAAACTGCCAAAACATGGCCTGCAGGACTTTGGGGATGTTACTGGCACCAAGAGGAATAGATGCTGAGGGAAGCAGGCCACTCTTCCACCGGGATCTTCAGACTTAGCTGCCGGAGTCACTCACGGGGAATTAGAGAAGGTGACCAGTGCAGTGATGTCTCCCTTCCGCTCCTGCCATGTGTATATATGGGTGCACATACACGTGTATGCCCATGTGGGGACCATAGTTTTATATTGAGGTGCCTTCTATTGTGTCGTACCTTAATTTCTGAGATAGGAACTGTTTACTGTACCTGAATGTTGGAATTCAGCTAGGCTGTCTGGCCACCAAGCCTTTAGTAGCCACCTTTCTGTTTCCCCCAAACTCTGGGATTATATGCCCAAGGCAATGCCTGACTCACACACAGTTGCTGGAGATCTGGACTTCAAGTCTTCATGTTTGCTGAGCAAGCACTGTATGCTTGTAGCAATATCCTAGTTCTCTCATGCTTTCTTCAGACATTTTTTTGGTTTTATTTTGTTTTTTGAAATAGAGATTCTCTAGTTTTGGAGCCTGTCCTGGAACTAGCACTTGTAGACCAGGCTGGCCTCAAACTCATAGATATTCACTGATCTCTGCCTCCCAAGTGCTGGGATTAAAGCTACTTCAGACATTATTTCTCCATATTTATTATTCAAAGTCAAATTTCGCAATCCAAGGGCAAGTAAGCCTGAAGTTTGGGGAATTTTGTGAAGCAGTATGCAGAAGAGGAAGGTTATGAATCACTATAGATGTGAAAAGAGACTAAAGAACATGGGACATTCAAAGATGGAGGTCCACTGAAGCCAGAAGATAAGATGAAGTGTGGGTACAAAACATTTGAGGACAGCTGGATGTTACTTTTTAGGAAAAATATAAGGTCTCCTTATCCTAGACACAGGCTATGCTACTACTTCCACCATCTGTTCTCTATTACAGATTTCTGGACAATGCAAACTAAGTAAGCACAGACCTCTTTTATATCCAGTCTTGGATGAACTTGACTTTATGTACTTTGGAAGATTTCATTGGAAGAATGATGTTGGATAGGGTAGTGATGCTCCTGCAGGCATAGGGTCCCTGAGTGACTGTGCAGAGAAAAGATAAAGATGACTATAAACTAAAACATACTCACAATTTCTAAAAGATGAAATGTTAATTTTCAAGATACTTGGTATTTGAAGCTTCTTTTCTCTTGATTAGGTGTAGTAATAAATTTTCCTTCAAATCACAGATGTCGTTGACCATTGTACTTTAAATACATTTGATTTTAAGTCTAACTTTCCTAGTCTTAGCTAAACTGGATTAAGATTCTAAGGAAGTAGTAGAAACCTTCCATTCTAAAAATCAACATTCCCCAGGATCCATAGTGGATAAAATATTATCTCCAATCTCCCTTGCTTTTCTGAGAATTTTGCTCGACCACCTCCCCACTGAGAAGTAATACATGTAATGCTCCTTAATCCTGGAATGCTTATCACTAACAACAACAAAGTGATGTGGTGAGCCTTTGAGGCTGCCTATTAATGGATGCAATTTCAACTTCATTGGCACCTTGCAGTCCTGCTGCAATAGCAGGCTGTGAGGAGCTGGTTCACAGAGGCTCTACCTATGAGCAGCCTTTAGGAAGATGAATAAGACAAAACCCATGGTTGCTAAGATGCCTTCGTGGGCAAAATGTGCTTGTCATGTCATCCTGGCAACCTGAGTACAATCCCAGGATCCTATGTGAAGGTCAAAGGAGAGAATCGCCTGTGCAAGGTTGGTCCAGACCTCCACACACCCTTTGTGGCTTGCATACACACAGACTCTTAAAAAGATTTTCTTTAAGTCTCCCTGGTGTCTAAATTGTTGCCTAAGTTCTCTGGGATTGTGGAGTAGAAAGTAGAAAAAAACAGAATCTCCTGAGTAAATTGAGAGCATGGGGACTGGTGTAGGAGGGTCCTTCTGTATTTGGGTTGCTTTTATTGGTTAATAAAGAAACTGCCTTGGCCTTCTGATAGGACAGGACTTAGATAGACAGGAGAAAGAAAACAGGATACTGGGAAGGGGACAGAGCCAGAGAGAGCCGCCCGCCATAAAGACACGCTAAATCTTTCCCTGTAAGCCACGACTCGTGGTGACACACAGATTATTAGAAATAGGTTAAACAAATATGTGAGAGTTAGCCAATAAGAGGCTAGAGCTAATGGGCCAAACAGTATTTCAATAAATACAGTTTCCATGTAATTATTTCGGATATGCACCGGGAGCCAGGCGGGACAAAACAAGGGGCCCTGTGTGGGAAACACAGCCCGAGCCCCTCATTACAACAGACTGGTGCCCAACGTGGATTTCTGACTCCACGCAAATATTGTTTATAAATGTTCTTTAAATTTAAAGGGGGAGATGATATAGATATGGATTATTTACATCGATATAAATTTTGCTTTATTGATATAAATTTAAGGTCAATTTTGTTATATATATATGTATTTCTGATATTAAGGTATTGTGATTGTATAGTTCATTTAAAAATGTAATGTATAGTTAAAAATATAGGTTGTTAATAGATAATCATTGATATAGTCAAGCTTGTAGTATTGTTAGATTTTCTAGATATATAGAGGTATATTTCAGTTAGATAGACATTCTTCATATCTTTCAAAGATGACAAAACATGACATTTAATGTTTTAATAACTTAGGACTTTTCATGACAATGAGACACATCTGCTCCTGGCAGCACCAGCTACTTCACGAAAAAGACGGGCATTAAAGAGATTCCTTATGGAGTTGGTTTGCCATTTGGGCAAAAAAGTGCTCTTGCCTGGACTGTTACATAAACTGGACACAAAGAACCCACAAAAAGAGGACTACTACACTTGCCTAAAGATGAGATGATCCTTCAGGGTTCCTGCTTCATAAAAGAGTCTACGAGACATTCTGCAGGACACACAAAAAAGTGACTAAACTGTCTTTAAATTTTCCTGCTTCATGAAAAAGTCTACTGTATACTATGGGCCTGTAGGCTAAAGATGGATGTCCCAACGATACAAAGGAACTTTGGGTGACTGTACAGGCAACAAGATGTCTCTGTCATTTCTAGAGTTTGGAAGTTGCTTATTTCTTGTTTACTTAGGTAATATCTTATCCTTCTGGAGTCTTTAATGGAGTTAAAGAATGGATAGTTATAGTTATAGTTTTCCATTATTATGATAAAAGATAAAATAGATCTAAATATGGTAACTGTAGTTCTTACTTGATAACTGTTTTGTTATATGTAATGTTACTATGCCAAAGTTAAAGCCTTCCTTTTTGTTTAAATAGAAAAAGGGGAAATGGTGTAGGAGGGTCCTTCTGTATTTGGGTTGCTTTTATTGGTTAATAAAGAAACTGCCTTGGCCTTCTGATAGGACAGGACTTAGATAGACAGGAGAAAGAAAACAGGATACTGGGAAGGGGACAGAGCCAGAGAGAGCCGCCCGCCATAAAGACACACTAAATCTTTCCCGGTAAGCCATGACTCGTGGTGACACACAGATTATTAGAAATAGGTTAAACAAATATGTGAGAGTTAGCCAATAAGAGGCTAGAGCTAATGGGCCAAACAGTATTTCAATAAATACAGTTTCCATGTAATTATTTCAGATACATACCGGGAGCCAGGCGGGACAAAACAAGGGGCCCTGTGCGGGAAACACAGCCTGATCCCCTCATTACAACAGGGGACCTTGCGGGAGGGCTGAAGGGGGTAGGGGTGAGGCAGGGAGGAAAGCAGAGAAAAATGTAGAGCTCAATAAAAATCAATTAAAAAAGATTTTCTTTAAGAAAAATCTCAGGCTCCAGAAAGTAGAACCAGGAGCTTAGGGGGCAGAGCTAACACTAACACTAACAGTAACAACAGCAACAACAACAACAACAAAACATGCCCAGTCAGTGAGACTGGACTTAATTTTTCTCAAGAAACATGCTGGTTTCATCACTACTGTATAGCTGTGCTTCCTGTGTGTTTTATTACCTCATTAACATGGTAGTGTTTACAGCAAGAATCTTATGGGCATTCCACTGTTGTACATGTATGGGGAAGACAACTTTTGTTCACAAGCTTTCAGACTGAGCACTGACAGCGCTGATGAAATACATGGAAGCCATGCTGCTTAAAGAGTCCGAGCTGCACCTGGACCTGATTTCCATAAAAAGAGGTTTAGCTTGAGGCAGATAATTCAATTGGATTAAACTTGAGAATTTTACATGTGAATAATAAATGGATTATTGGCAACAGAGTGAAGGCAGCAGAATATTACATTTCTCAAAATATCTCCAAATGTATCTTTTTGTCTTATGTTCTTACCCTAAGGTGTCTTCCACACACTTTTCACTGATGGGAACATGGACCTGATAGCACCCCTTCTTTCATTTGGGTATACCTGCTAATACAGCATCTTCTCAGATGTGTTATAAAAGCCAAAAAATAGTCTGTCTTGTCTTGGGATTGTTATATTTGATTGTTAAGCTAAGTTGCCATACCCAAGGTTTGTACCGACTACCTCCATTTCATAAGTGGTTTTGGCTCCAAAATGTTTTGTTACTTCTAGTGTTTGGATTTTCTTTAAAAGAAATACCAGACTATGTAGAGAAAAGTATATTTCATAGTCATAAAAGATGAAACTAAAACAATATGCTATTACACTGTTGGCTTTGGGCTGCCTACTTTGAATTTCTAACCTGCAAAATCAGTGAACACATTAGGCTGGTTATTGGCATTGCTAAGTTTGTGAAGTTTGTTTTGTAACGATTGTAAGATGAGCATGCTATTTCATCCACAGTCTATTCTACAATAGCTTAACTTTTGAATTATTTCATAGTGAGGACCTTAGACATGTCAGCGACTTCACAATTCTTTTGCAAATTATTTGAACTCAGTCTCTGATTCTGGGTTATTGGATGGCTTACTATTGAGATCATTATCCTTACTAGATATATTTTTTCTTATTGCTTCATTGACCACTCATTTTGGGTGACTGTCTTTTTAGTGTATTTCTTTTTCATGTTGTTGGTGCCAACCCTGGGCTAGTGCTCCTGGGTTGTATAAGGAGGAAGGCTCAGCAACACGGAGGAGTAACTTAGTCAGTCGCATTTCTGCAAGGTCACTGAGGAGTAACTTAGTAGCATTTCTGCAAGGTCACTGAGGAGTAACTTAGTCAGTCGCATTTCTGCAAGGTCACTGAGGAGTAACTTAGTCGCATTTCTGCAAGGTCTCTGCTTCAGATCCTTCCTTGCTTGTGTTCTTTTTCTAGCTTCCTTTAATGAATGAATATAAGGTATAAGGTGAAATGAAGCCTTTTCTGCACAAACTTCTTTTGGTCGTGATGTCTTTCACAGCCATAAAAGTTAAGCTAAGACATTATGGAGTGCTACACACATGTTTGTCTTGAATTCATAAAGCATTTAGTATAGGAAAACACTACTTATCTGCTTTTTAAGTTGTTATATCAATTATAACCATATATATATGTTATATATTTTAGAGTGAGAGGAAGGGAACAGAGAAAGGAAGGGGACAGAGAGAGAGAGAAGATATTTTACTAAGGACTGAAGGATATACTGCATATTAGTGAAAAAAATCATATAGAACAACCAGAAGATCTCTAAAGAGTTTTTAGCTCTTGTTTACTGCAAGCACTTCATTGAAACTCTAAGTTGTCTTTGTAAGGTTATAAAACAGAATTGGTTAAATGCTTTTAAATAAAGTATTATAGTAAATATTTCTAAAACATATCTAGTGGCAAGGTACCAAAAGAAAGTACCTGACTAATCTCTAATACTTACAATTTTACATTGTATTGAATGTATTGAAAAACATTTTGTCAAAGCTTCCTTTATTCTAAGCTTTATATCTATTTCTTTATGCTAAGCTTGGAAATTAGAGAATTATTTGTGCCTGAAGATTTTCAAGGGCAGATAGGAATTGTGGCTTGAAAGGAAATGGCTCGCAGAGGGAGTGGCAGTATTAGGAGGTGTGGGTTTTTTGGAGTAAAGTAGGTATGGCATTGTTGAAGGAAGTGTGTCATTGGGGGGGGTCTCATATATGCTCAAGCAACACCCAGTGTCTCAGTTCACTTCCTGTTGCCTACAAGATGTAGAATTTTCAACTCCTTTTACAGCACCATGTCTGACTACATGCCACCATGCCCCATTATAATGATAATGTACTAAGCCTCTTAAACTGTAAGTCATCCAAATGAATATTTCCTTTTTAAGAGTTGCCACGATCATTGTGACTCTTCCCAGCAATAGGCATCCTTACTAAGACAGAAGTTGGTACCAGAACTGATGTATTGCTGTGATAGGACTGAATGAGCTTTTTAAGTTTTTAATTTTTATTCATTTTCATTTTACATAGCAACCACAGTTCCCTCTTCCTCACCTATCTTACCCCCCCACCCTGCTTCCTCCCCCCAAACACCACCATCTCCTTACAAAGGATAAGACCTCCCATGGAGAATCAGCAAAGCCTGGCACATTAAGTTGAGGTGGGACCAAGCCTCTCCCCATGCACTAAGGCAGAGCAAGGCATACCACCATAGTCCAAAAAGCCAGCTCATGAACCAGGGATAGATCCTGGTCCCACTATCAGGTGTTCCACAAACATACCAGGCTACACAACTGTTACCAACATGCAGAGGGCCTAGTTCAGTCCCATGGAGACTCTCCAGCTGTTGGTCTAGAGTTTGTGAGCTCCCACAAGCTCAGGTTAGCTGTCTCTGTGGGTTTTCCCATAATGATCTTGAACTCCCTTGCTCATATAATTTCTCTTCCCTCACTTTGACTGGATGCCCAGAGCTTGGCCTGGTTCTTGGGTGTGGATCTCTGCATCTGCATCCATCAGTTACTAGGTGAAGGTTCTATATTGACAGGGCAGTCACCAGTCTGATTACAGGAGAATGCCAGTTTAGGTATCCTCTCCACTATTGCTAGGAGTCTTAGCTGGTGCACACCTTTAATCCAAGCACTCAGGAGACAGAGCATGCCAGATCTCTGAGTTTGAGGCCAGCCTGGTCTAGAGAACAAGTTCCAGAACAGCAAAACATAGTCAGTGAAGGAAACCATCAAAAATAGAAGACTGGTTAAGAAGTAATTGGACAAGGAAGTCATGTTTCAGTTCTAGCAAGCAGCAGAATTTGGAAACTATGACCACGTGGTTCTGGTTTTAGAATCAAGGATTCAAGAAAGGAATCATGGAATTTCCCTCTGCAACAAAGGAATGGTGCAGAGGCCAGGAGTATATCAGGGCTGCCCCTGAAGAGAGGCGCAGAGAGACCATTGTGTGAAGCTATGAAGGAGAAACCTTCATTAATATGGAGACCCCAAGATGTTAGAGATGCCATAGTCATAGAATACGTGGCAAGGAAAACTGCTAACAGGGAGTGGAACCAGCCAAAGATAAAGAAGTGTGTTGCAGTCAACAAAGCAGAAAGGAGTTGGAGATCTGAAGAGCATTTCAACATCAGACATGGAGATGCAGAGTTTGCAGTTTGCCTAGCTGGCTGTTGGTCTTGCTTTCGTCCAATATTTCCTCAATATGCTCCCTTCCCCACATTTTGCAATCGTAATATTATATTCTGTGCCATTATTTTTTAAAACATTTTATTCATTTTACATACCAACTACCGTTCTCCCTGACTCCCCAACCCACCTTTTATTCACTCCTCAGAAAGGGTAAGGCCACCCGTGGGGAGTCAAGAAAGCCTGGCACATTCAGTTGTGGCAGAGCCATCCAGTACCATTCTATGTGGGAAGTATGTGATCTGTTTTTTTTTCTTCCTTTTTTCTTTTGATTTTATAGAAGATTACAGTTATGTGGCTGTATGGCTCTCTGAAGAGGCTTTGAACTTTGGACTTTTAAACATTGTCGAGACCGTTGAAACCATGAGGACTTTTGAAGTTGGACAGAATGTAGTTTTGCATTATGATATGGCTACCAGCCTTTGGAGCCAGGGAGTAGAATGTGTTAGTTTGAAAGAAAATGGTCCCCAAAGAGAGTGGCACTACAAGGAGGTGTAGCTTTATTGGAGTGGGTGTGACCTTGATGGAGGAAGTGAGTTATTGTGGAGGTGAGCTTTGAGGACTCATGTATCTTTAAGCTGCACCCAGTGTCTCAGTTCCTTTTCTGTTGACTGCGAGATGTATAACGCTCAAGTCCCTTTACAGCACCATGTCTGCCCACAAACCGCTTGGCCACCATGACGATAATGGACTAAACTTCTGAAACTGCACGTCACTCAATTAAATGTTTTTCTTTATAAGACCAGCTTTGATAATGGTATCTCTTCATAGCAATAGAAACCCTAACTAAGACAAGAATATTTTACGGGAGTGAAAATATTAGGTGAAAGATGATTTATTAATGATCCTTGCGTTGACTTTGCAAATGTGCAGCATTTTGCTCAAAAGAATGAGGTTGATTCTCAACAAGAAATCATTTATACAAACAATACCATGTCTATCCTAAGAAGCGCCAGTAAGAATTCCTTCATATGAAAGAACACAGTAATCAACCCAACAAAGCTGATGGGGAACAAGAGGTATTTAAATCCTATATGAATGGGTTTTTCTCTTCTTTCAGACATACTTTTTATATCTCACAGGAATGAAATGGTTGACAAATTATAATTTAATAATTGCTAAAACTAATTATTTTAAAAGGTAATAAATACCAAAACATAATAATTCTAACATTTCATGAAGAGATGTGTTAACTATTATATCTATGTTTCCCTGTGTCCCAGAAATAATTTTATGTTTTTTTTTATGAAACTTCTCATACTATTATAGGGGTGTCCCCATTGATGAGGATAACTTGGCATTTACTTGTTTTGTTATGAGCTCTGTGCTCTTCAAAAGAGTAGAACTCCCAAAGTATAAAGTCTAGTAAGATATTTTCTCATGGAAAAAGCTTAGGTTGTAATATCAAAACCTGTGGATAATTGAGGATTGTGAATTGTTCTCTGAAACATTTCATAGATTTTTATCAGGTTCAAAGTAATGGTAGATAACAAGAAACACAAGCCTCAGCTGGGTCCATCACTGTATTATTTTTTCCCCTCCGTTTCTACATTCTAATCAATGTGCAATGTCTGAGCATAATAAGACATGCTTCATTTCATCTCCCTCTCTATTGGGAGATTTTCTTTGAGTCAAAGCTAATTTAACTCACAGTAATTAGAAGTTCTGTGGCAATTGTACAGTAGGGATCTGTTTGCAAAAATGCTGAGAAAAAAAAAAACCTCCCACGAAAGTATCTTACACTAAAGTAAGATAGATGCAAAGTTGCTGAGGGACACAGAAGGGAACCAGTGTTGAGTATAATGGTAGCTGTGACTCACAAACACCAGAAATTCATTTCTAACTGGCTTGAGCAAATGAGGATGTGCCTTAAAAGGCCTGCAAGATCAAACACCAGAAGTTTCAAATTTTTGGTTTCAAATCAGGATTGAGTTGAAAAATCAAAAATGTCATTAGTAGTGTGAGTGTCTCTCTCTTTCTCTGTGCATAGAGTTGTGTGTGTGTGTGTGGGTGTGTGTGTGTGTGTAGAGAGTTATGTGTGTGCAGGCTTGTATGCTTGTATGGATGGGTGTGTATGGAAGTCAGAGGTTAATGTAGAGCCTTTTCCTCTCTTATTCCTATCTTGCTTTTTGAGACAAGGTCTCTCTGAAATCCCAGAGCTTGTCAATTGACTATGCTTGTTAACACAAAGGCTCTGGATATCTGCCTATATCTGTTGCCACAGGTTAGTTTTACGGACATGTACCACCATACCTGGCTCAAACTCAGGTTCTCAGGCTTGTGAGGCAAACATTTTAAAATTGAGCCATCTCCCTAGCCCCCCATTAACATGTATTTTATTGCAATTTCTGAGTTCTAAGTCTTGAAACCTTAATTCTGATAATGTCATACATGCCCTGGTTGCTTATAAAGGAAAGCTTCCCAAAACACAATTTATGTTTACATTCTATTCTCATCTTGATAGTGTTTCCCCTCATAAATCAGAACAATAACCTCCAAGTTTGCTTGTGTCTGCCATGTTGCTGGACCATGGCCATACTTCTCATCCTTGACCTGTTACTATCATCTTCACACCTGTTAAAAGTTAGTTTTCTCTAAATAGTTTATCCCTCCTGGCTCATTATTTTCGTTTACTTGATTCTTCTTCATCTGCTTTTTACTTCTTCTTCCTTTGTGATACCTGTAGTGCTGATGTGAATCAAGGGAGATCCCTGAATCATGTGGTCTTCCTGACCGCCATGTATGGAGGTGGTTTTGATTTTTATGCATGCCTCCCCTGTTGTCTGGGTACCCTGTCCCTTTAAGAGACAAGCTCTGCCCACTCCAAGTCTCTCTCAGTTCACTGAAATAAATCTGCCTGGCCTCTCTCTCTCTCTCTCTCTCTCTCTTTCTGTCTCTCTCTTTCTGCCTGCTTACTGTTCTTTTGAAGAGGCAGCTTTCTGTCACCTTCCCCCTTCACTTCTCTCTCCTCTTCCCTCTCTCTCTCTCTCTCTCTCTGAACCTATATTTTTCTGTCTTTCTATCTCCTCCCATACTCCCTACCCTTTCATACCCTCCCAACACTCACTAAATAAGCTCTCCATACCCAAGCTCACTCTGCATGGCATATCTGTCTGTCCCTCACCCACCATGATCTCCCACCTGCAGTAGATACTGCCAGGGTCACTCACACTATAAATCATAACACAGGTGAGAGATGTCATACCTCTATTATGTTATATATTATATATTATTATATATATTAATATATATATGTCATAATAATATATATTATTATTATGTTATAGGACAACTAAAATCTGTATGGGGTGTATTACTGTTTATAGTCTTTTCCTTCTGAGGGAAACTTAGAACCTTTTTAAAAAATTGAGTGTCAAGGAGCTAAAGGTATATTTAGTCTAATAACCTATGAGTGATCTAATCTTACCAGAAGCTACTTGGCTGATCTTGTAGATTGAGTCCTCTCTAGGTGAGAATTTAAATGGGACTACAGCCTTGGACAGCACTTGGATTGCAAATTTACAGAATATTATGAATTAGACTCACATGACGTCTTGGTCAACAGATCTGACAAGGAATTACTTTGCTATTTAGTTTACTTTATTTAAATGAAGTTGACTCTGCACAATAGATTATCAATAAATAATGAGTGCAGGTGCCGTATACTTGGATGTAACTAACAAGTGGTAAAAAATGTTGGAAAAAATTATGTGAATTGAAATTGTACAGACATTTTGCATCTTTGTTTATTAAATAATATAGTCGCAGCTCCTTTGTAGACAGGTATATTTTATTTGGTAAAATAGGTGATCTAAGTTATGAAAAGACCAAGGTAATTTGTGTGGGAAAATCCCAAGCCCTTTTATGAAAGGGACTCAAATCCTTGGAACCTGATACTAGCAAGCAGTCCTAGGACCTAACAGATATCTCATGGAAACCAGTGAATGATTGTGCCATGACCTTGTGTACTAATTACAGGATAACAAATTTAAAATCTTGTCTCAGTTGTCACTTTCTCTCAAAGTCTAATGACTGCTTGATTTGCTTAATTTTTGTATTATAGGTTATCATGTCTAAAATATACTTTTATTTTTTTCCAGTCAGTGACACAGCTACTAATAATCAACCTGTAAATAAAAATTGTGGTGATATTTTGTGGTGTAGCAAATAAAGTTTCCCTGAGGATCAGAGTGCAGAGATAGCCTCACTAGTTAGCCATAGAGACCAGAAGAGGTGGCACACACCTTTAATCCCAGCTCTCGGGAGACAGAGGCAACCGGATCTCTGTGAGTTCAAGGCCACCCTGGCCTACACGAGATCGAATCGTCTACAAAGTCTAAAAGAGAAACAGAGCTCATACCTTTGATCCCAGCATTTGGCATCACGTGCTTTTACTCCTACTAGTAGGGAGATAGAGACAAGAGCAGGAGCTCAGGGCATTTCTGTCTGAGGATTCATAGAGACAGGATCTTGCCTGTCTGAGAATCTGGTAGAGATAAAAAGTCTCTTTAGTGGCTGGGTCCTTTACTTCTCTGATCTTTCAGCATTTACACTTATATCTGACTCCAAGTTTTTATTATTAAGACCAATTAGAATTCTCGTTACAAAAAAAATGCTACTCTTTATGTCCCCTCTCATTCAAATCACCAGGAAGGCTTTTTTTTTTCCAGTTCTACTTTCAAGTGATTTTAATAATGAATTTTCCCTTCCATCTCTTTACCCTGCCCTCACCCCCTCCCCCACTGAGCAAACCCATGTGCTAGAGCTGGTTGGCATCAGCTTATACATATTGCCTTTGAAATTTCTGAAGTTTTGTAAAGTGTTAGATAAACATCTGGTTGCTGAACCTATGGAAGCCATGGGGAAAGGTTTCATGCCATGCAAACGAGCAAACGTTCAAATCCTTTCTTCCCTTCCCCTAGTAAATTGTTAAGTCTTTACCAGAATACCACTGGCTCCAGAAGATTCCTATCTGGCTTTTCCTGCATCTGTTTTTGAATTGTGTCGCCAGTTTAGTTTGCTTCAATCACAATAGTCATGGTAATGATTCTGGAAAAAAAAAGTTATGTGATCTCACTGTTCTAAACAATCATTGTCTTCCCATTATACTTTTGTGGTGGCGTTGCTCAGCCTGCCTTGTGGTTCCTAGCTCATCCCTCCTTGTCCTTATGTATCCCAGCTTTTCTTCCTTGCATCCCTATTTTGTGCCCATGTTTTTCTTTCAAATGCCTGCCTAATGATCACAGGACCAGAGCCAGGCATAAGAAGAAACAGTCAAACAAACTGCTCAACCAGTTCCCACAATTGCATTACGATCCCCTTTTTCTATGTCGTATGTAGCGGTTCTGATGTAGCTCAGAATGCAAGTCAATCTTCTGACTGCCTTATGGACTGTGTGTTTCAGCTGCCTGTGCATTCTCACCTGTGGGACCTGGGGTTAGACCTTCTTGCCCTGGTTCTATACTAGCTCCACATTGGCCTCTGTTACTCAAAGACATTAGCAGTTCTGGGAAGTTTGGAGATTTTATGTAGTTGCTCTGTCTGCCTGATGCAATTCAGCTCCTTTTCCTTGACTCTCCATCAAAATGCCATCTTCCAAGGGAGTGTTTACCAGATGGCCAATTTTCCATCTGAACTACAGTCTATTACAGTATTTTTTTTGCAAAATCCTGCTCAAGCTACAGTATTTTTCTTTCATTTATTTTATTATTATCTACTCTCAGTAATATCAATACACCTTTAAGACATTTATGGTAGGACCAAGAGTAGATGATTAGTGTATATTTGCTTAGCTCACATTAATGACTTCCATAATGTTGTTTTATATTGTAGACAAGATTTAGAGGAGGTAAATTTTATAATCAAATCTCCTCTTGAGAGAGCATGAGGGTCTTTTAGCAAAAGGATCTGAATACGTGGGTCAACAGGGGAGGGAACTACATGAGGGAAGTTAAAAGGAAAAGCAAAATTCTGTTTAATTTCTGTTAAAAGGAAAAACGCCATACCTGAGATTTCCGCCAGTATATTCTTAAACATGAGTAAGCTGGAAGAATTGGTTGAAGATAAGTTCTCTTAGCGCTGGCTCAGTTTTGCACCCACACTGATTTAGAAGCAAAACAAAGTTTAGAGATGTTAGAATCCACTGTCAGAGGGAATCCCACAAGTCTGATTGAAAGTCATCCATGGCAATTACCCATGGCAGAGTGCTGGATTATTTTATCAGCTCTCTTGTGACAGACACCTAAGTTAACATTTTCATGTCAGAAATCAAGATGATACATTGCCTCAATAAAGTATTGATTTTGCATCCAAATTTGGATTTCTATTCTCTCTGTAACTATGTGACCTTGATTAGTAGATTCCTTTTATTCTTAGTACTTAGGTTGGATTTTAGAACTAATAATGTTACCCACTATTTTTTAAATATACTACAATGATTAAGTAAGTTAAGATAGCATCTAACACAAAATTGTCAACCACAGTGCTAGAAATTATTTAGAGCTGGTTTAGCTCATACCTTTTTATCTCCAATCAGAAAACATGTATATTAAAATTATTCATGATAATTCTACTTGTTCATCTAGTTCTTATTTCTGCAAATTCACGCAAACAGTTTATTAATCAGGATTTTCAGGTCTGATATACTAGCATTCACATTTATATTAGTTTTGTTTCATTTTTACTAATAAAACTTTATTTCTATCGTTTGAAAGGTTTATTTTAAATCAATTACTATGATAATGTTTCTGAAAAGCAAGGTTTTTACATGGACTGTATGTATATCATTTATACCACTCCTCCACTTGTCAATTCTTCTTATGACCCTAAGACTCTCTCTTAAATTCTTTTCTTAATTAACTTATTTTTTGATTTCATTTTACATTGGGATCACATTTCTTCCTCCTGCCCCCTCCCCCTTTACCTCTCCCTCCCAGTCCACTTCCTATCCACTCCTCCCAACAGGTAAGGGCTCTGATGGGGAGTCAACAAAGTCTGGCACATTAAAGTTGGGACAGGATCAAGCGTCTCTCCCGTGCAAGATTAAGCATGGCATGCCCATAGGAAATGGGCTCCCACAAGCTAGCTCATGCACCAGGGATGGATCCTGCTCCTACTGCCAGTGGCCCCTCAGATAGTCCAAGCTTCAACACTGTCTCCCAATAAAAAGGGCCTAGTTCAGTCCCATGGAGGCTCCACAGCTGTTGGTCTAGAGTTCATGATTATCCTTGAACTTGGTTCAATTGTCTCTGGATTTTTTATCATGTTCTTGACCTCCCTTGCTCATATGTTCCTGGACCTCAGCTTGGTGCTATGGATCTCTGCTTCTGGTTCCATCAGAATGAAGGCCCTATGATGGTAGTTGGGATATTCACCAATCTGATTATAGGGGAAGGTCAGTTCAGGCACCCTCTCCACCATTCCTAGGAGTCTTAGGTGGGGTTATCCTTGTGAATTCTTAGGAATTTCCCTAGCACCAGGTTTCTCCCTTACCCCATAGTGACTCTCTTTATCAAGATATCTCTTCCATTGCTCTCTCACTCCGCCCCTCCCTCTTGACTGTTCTCATTCCCCTTCCCCTCACCTTTACTGGCCCCCACCACCAGTTGTCCCAGGAGATCTCATCTAATTACCTTTCTCAGGGTGATCCATACATGTACCTCTTAGGGTCCTCCTTGTTGCGTAGCTTCTCTGGTGTTGTGATTGTAGTCTGGTTGTCCTTTGCTTTACATCTACTATCCACTTATGAATGAGTATACACCATGTTTGTCTTTCTGAGTCTGGCTTACCTTACTCAAGATGTTTCTTGCTAGTTCCATCCATTTGACTGAAATTTTTATGGTGTCATTGTTTTTTACAGCTAAGTAGTACTCCATTGTACCACATTTTCTTTATCCATTCTTCAGTTGAGTGACATCTAGATTGTTTCCATTTTCTGACTATTATGACTAATACTGCTATGAACATTGTTGGAGAAGTGTCCTTGCAGTATGATTGAGCATCCTTTGGGTATACGCCCAAGAGTGGTAATGCTGGATCTTGAGGTAGGTTGATTTTTGATATTAGCCATTTTGACAGGTGTAAGATGGTATTTCAGAGTCACTTTGATTTATATTTCATTGATGATTAAGGATGTTGAGCATTTCCTTAAATGTTTTTTGGCCATTTGAGATTCTTCTTATGAGAGTTCTCCGTTTAACTCTGTACCCCAATTTTTACACTGGATTATTTTGTATTTCGATGCATAGTTTCTCAAGTTCTTTATTTTTTTGGAGATCACTCATATGTCAGATGTGGGGTTGGTGAAAATCTTGTCCCATTCTGTCGTTTTTATCTGTTCCATGCTGTTGTTTTATCTTATTGACAATGTCCTTTGTTCCTGTTTCTATTGTATCGACTATTTTGAGGAGTATTGGGATTAGCTCTTCTTTAAAATTATGGTAGAATTGTGTACTGAAATGATCTGGTACTTGCCTTTTTTGTTGTTGTTGGGTGACTTTTAAGATCTGCTTATTTCCTTAGGGGTTATAGGTCTATTTAAATTTTTTATTCAATCTTGATTTAATTTTGGTATGTGGAACCTATCTAGAAAATTATCCATATCTTTTAAATTTTCCAATTGTGTGGAGTACAGGTTTTTAAAATATGATCTGATGATTTTCTGCATTTCCTCAGTGTCTGTTGTTATGTCCTACTTCTCATTTCTGATTTGTTAATTTGGATATACTCTCTCTGCCCTTTGGCTTGTTTGGATAAGGGCTTTTCTATTTTGTTGATTTTCTTGAAGTACCAACTCTTTATATCATTGATTCTTTGTATTGTTCTCCTCGTTTCTATTTTTTTCAGCTCCTAATATGATTACTTCCTGTTGTCTACTCCTCTTGGGTGCATTTGTTTCTTTTTCTTCTAGAGATTCCAGGTGTTCTGTTAATTCACTAATGTGGGACTTCTCCAACTTTTTTATTTAGTGCTATGAAATTTCCTCTTAATACTGCTTTCATAGTGTCCCATAAGTGTGGGTATGTTGTACTTTCATTTTTATTGGATTCTAGGAAGTCTTTTTATTTCTTTCTTTATTACTTACGTGACCTAGGGGTGATTCATTTGTACATTATTAAGTGTCCATGAGTGTGCAAACTTTCTGGAATTTGTGTTGTTGTTGATTCTAACTGTAAGCCATAGTGATCTGATAAGATACAGGGGGTTATTCTAACCACTAATTGCATCTTCTACTTATGGGTGAGACCCTTTAAGATTTTCTCCATCTGCACTGTCATGTCAATTGGTGTTGTCATTATGCATTTTTTAAAATATACCAACCCGATTTTTGGGATTATTTTGTGTGCAGCATCCCTGTTATATATACAGTGTTATAGTGATTTGCTTCCATGCTGGCTGCTCGTGTCTTATTTTTCACTCCTTTAAGTAGAAAATTGCAGTTGCTTTTTTTGGAGCAAGTCCGTACCTCCCAAGAGTTCACGGTTGTAAGTCAGGGACTTTCTGGTAGCATATGTAGCATCTTTCAGCAGCTACATGATGGACAGGTGTTTGCTCCTATTCCCTGCAGGGCCTTTTCATCCTGTTGACTCTTTGTTTCTTGACTCACAGACATTTATAATTTTGATATCATTAAGGTTTTTCCCTTTAATTCTTTGGGCTTTTTAGGGTGATAGCTAAGAAATTATGCCAAATCTTTTGTTAGCGTTTCCTTTGATTTCTCCTAAAGTTTTTGAGTTTAGCTCTTATATTGAGATCCAACTTCATCTCTATGTAATGCTTCTGAGGAGCAGGTTTCTTCACTTATTTTCAGAATGTAGAATCAAATATTTTCTGTGTTGATTTGTGTTTGTTCACTGTACTGAATGTATTACTAATGTATTTTACTGAGTTTTATCAATGATAAACTTTACTTATTTATTAATTAAAATATTCCTAAATGAATTTAACATTCCTAATATTACTATTGATGTTATTATAAAATGTATACCAATATCTATCTCACTATAATTTTAATTTTTAAATTATATTAAGATTTATCTAAAAGTTATAATATGATCACATCATTTTCTCTCTTCCCTTTACTCTTTCCAATCCCTCCCAAGAATTCTCTTTTGTTCTCTCTCAAATTCATAGCTTCTTGTTTTTTTTGGTCTCATGTAGACACAACACACACACGCACGCATACACACAAACTCACACACATATTTCTAAATACACAACTACAGTCTACTCAGTGTGTATTTTGTTGCGTGTACATTTATGCAGTCATTTGTATTAGATACTCAGTTGAGGGTCTCCTCCTGGGGAAAGACCATTTTTCTCCTGCTTTCAGCCTTCTCCAAATGCCTGTAGTTTTGTATAGCTTTGAGGCCCTTAGAATTTTCCCCATCCAGTTTTGCATCTCCACTGGCATCATTGTTAAAGTCTTGTTTAGCAGAGCCTCCATCAGTGTAGCCTGACACATCTAAGAGACAAAATCTTACAAACTCCCTCCTCCTTTCAGTTTTATATTCTTTCTGTTTCCTCTTCTGAAATTATCCTAATATTTCCCAAACAGTTTTATCACAGTATTGGACATGATACATTACAAATGTTATAAGTCTAGTTTCTACGAGAATTAGAAACATAGAATAGCACAGTGACAAGTTTGTCCCTGTCAAAGTATAATTAATTTTCATAAGTATGTTAACTATTTAATTAAACAAAGAATATTAAATATTTAATGTATGAAAATCACTGTAACCCAATTTAAGAAACACCTGGAATGTAAACCCTTTTGTTATAGTGTACCCCTATGATAAATTCTGTTTGTTAAATAAGTATTTCCAGTTTTATTTGTTTTTCCTTTGCTAGCTGTAAATTCTGTTATTTTGATTCAATCCATTGGGCTTTGGTCTTTATTCGAAAAAGGTAGTCACTATATTTGCAAGTAGGATAGGTTGAAATCCAAGTACCATAGGAGAAAGGTTTTATTCTTTCAAATCTTTTTACTATTCCTCTTTCCTTTGTTCAGGCAACAGCCGATCAAGTCTGCCTGCCTTTTCCCAACGCTGCTCATGTATAATGAGTACCTGATGCCCTCTTTTCACTGCTTTCAGATAGGAGCACTGGAAAGCCCGTAATGAATTAAGGTCTTCACATCTGATCCTTTAAGGCGATTACTGGGAGGCTCCAGGAAGGGCCTTCACTTAGAGCTACAGCACACAACGGCAAGGAGATGCTATTATCTGCTGGAATGTGTGCTTGTTAACCTAGAATCTTAAAACTTTAAGCACAAAACTCCCCGAGAACACAGAGCTTAAAATATATTCTATAAGCCTTAGAATAGAGGGAAATACTGTTGGGAGTATAACCCCTTCTCTTTTACCACTCAAAACTGGTAAAAGAATCAGGAAAAAAGAAGGGACTGGGACTATTGATTATGCACTTTTAAAGAAAAGGCATTTTATGTTCCCAATGCCACATCTGGGTAGAATGAACAAGGTAGAAAATTCAGTGGAGGTGACAGGGAAACTGGGGACTCAGAGCTAGCACATAGACATGTCTCTGAGTAGTCTTGAGTTAATTTGATCAAAGGAAAGCTTTATTGAGAAGACTGGAGTCCAGTATGTTTGACAGAAACATTCCAGATTCTCTTTTAATGGCCCCTGCTATACCTTGGAGGAGTGTAGAACTGGCTGAGAGATGTATGCCTAGAAAAAATAGCCAGCAATGTGCTTGTTTCTGACAACTGATGGTTGTGTAGAACTACGGTCCACATTTTAATTGGGTCAGAGGACAACCCAACACAAAGGATGATAAGAAGAATTCAGCAGGGCAGAAACCCTCTTAGGTTCGATGTAGTATTATGAGATACTTAAACGGATGATGGCGAGACCAACATAGAAATGTAACTCTTAAAGGCTTTATAGAGACTCGTCTGTGAAATCATATCACTAACACTAAAGGAAACAACCTTCCATAGTATTGGATTGTGCATAAAAACCTAAAAGCTTTTTTAAATTTTGTTTGTACATCTTTCTCATTTCCAGTGTGTAAAAAGGGCTAGTTTGTGTCTCCCTAACCATTCAAACTCCTTGGCTCTTGTTATCTCACGTCTATCTTACTGGGGCAGACATCTCAAACTATAGCTCTCTGGGAGCTGCTCTGGCTCCCACTGTAAAGCTCTGTCATTCTTACATATGACTTGGAGCCCTTGCCATTCACAGTGATGGTTGTTGATCTCTCTGCTGTAGAAAGCTCTAACTGCATTGGGGTTTTATTTCTGTGGTAGACTATCTTCTCTTGGAGGTAAACAATTACACAAGTATAGCCATCTATTCTTAGCGTCCAAAGTGGGAGGACTCTAAACTGTCTAAGAATCAACCTAAAGAAACTGATTTTCAGTTAATTAATATGAGGCAATGTTTTGCTATTTAGCCCTGACTGACTGGCACTTGTGGTGTGGTTCATGGTAAACTCAAATTCACACTTTCCAGTGCCTCCTGAGTGCTGGAATTGCAGGAATACTTTTTTTTTCACTTCTAAGATTATAGTCCTTCAAAGCAGAGAGAAATGAAAAAAAAATCAGTGTTCCGGATGATCTACTCATTATACTGGATGTTGTTGTCTTTGTCATTCATTTATATTAAACATTATTTTCTTGAGCATTTGTTCTTCATCAATCCATCACACATCAGAAATGTCTTGAAATTTCAACATTTTCTTGATGCTGCAGGTTTACAAGTGAAGCGACCACTCAGATTGGCAACCTCAGTGAGAACACTCCCTTCTTCTCTACTCATTTATGTTACAGCGTTCGTAATAATGTTTTGATCAGAGGTTGCAAACTTTAGGCCTCATGATTTGTAGGAAAGATTTGGTTGCAAGTAGCCCCCATATCCAGATGAACAACTAACAGTTCTTCACTCAAATTCCTTCTTTATCGCATGACAATAGGTACTAGTGAACCAAGCTATCTAAAACATGGGGTTCTGTCATTTATTTTTTCGAGCTCAGTAGTTGGGTTGTCAGTCAGTTCAAATTGCAATCATTTTGAAAACGAATTGGAAATGAAAAGTAATTCAAGTGGTTATTTCTTGAACCTTCTGTACTTAATCAACAGTAGCAGTTTAAGACAATTAGGAAGGATGCAAATTACATGAAAGCTGCTAAGGCAAATGGGTTTTTAAAGTGCACTTTATTTCTTCCAGAGCAATGAGACCTTGCAATGGGAGATCTGAGATTATGTTTTTTCCTTTCCTGGGGTCCTGGGTGGCCTTGTTTCTAAAACACTTGCCTTTTATTCTGGCATGGCATCTAGTCTTTAAGTGTCGTTCTTGTGTATGAGTCCTGAACTTATGTCAGCACTCTGATAGATTCTCAGGGGATCAAATGTGGAGGCCATGAACAACACCTTTTCTCAAGGAGCTTAGAGATGTATGGAAAGAAGGAAAAGAGTGGTCCTTCTTAGATCTTTATTTCAAAGTTTCACTAGGGATCCTTAGCTCTTCCCCTTCTAATAGTTGTTAAAATGAGCATACAAAGTGATGGGTTTGGTTGGGACACTTTCATATATACTTGGTTCTTATTCATCTTTATCTCTAATAGTCCTTCGCTATCTCTGTACTCTTGCTGGTCCCTCCCTGCTTTTATGTTACGTGAATTCCACTCTCTCATATCCCATCCCCTTGAGATCTCCCCCTTACTTATAGTCCTCTCTCGGTCCCTGTCTCTGTCTCTCTCTTTCTCTCTCTCACACACACACTTGCTTATATATTCAAACATATATTCCTCATGTGAGACAAATGCAATATTGCCTTTCGAAGTCTGGCTTATTTAACATAATAATTTTTGTCTTGTTTAACATAATAATTTTCAATTTCATACCACTTTCCTGAAAATTGCACGTCTCACTGATCCTTATGCCTTTGGTGATTTTTTTCCCCTGATACTGCAAAGGTGTATCAATATATAAATACTATTTTATAGTTAGCATATTCAAGTTGCAGTAGATTGCTGCATATTGATATATTGCACAGTAGTGTTGATGCATTCACTTTTTAAAGCTGTAGATCATCTTGATATACAGTAGACACAAAGAATTTAATCTGAAAATAACAGATTATGTCTTCTATTCTGATGCATATGTATTTTATTATTTTCTTTGTTCTTTTAGCTAGAAGATTTAGTGGTATAATAGTGAATAAAATTGAGACTGGTTAGCATTTGTAGTTATTTGTTAAAGGATTAAGAGCATTTATATATTTATTATTATTGCAGGTATTATCTATCAGATTAAGAACAATTTGTTCTCTTTCTATGCTTGGAACAGTCTAGACATTTCAAGAAGAAAGTCAATAATCATGTGCTTATAAAACACTATGCTGAAGCAATGCTGTATTTACAAAAGGCTTGGACGTCCTGGAGGGGTTGGATTCAGAGCTCTAACACTAGAGTTATTGATTCCAGCAACACATTGCAGTGTGTGTAATACAGGGATCAGGAAAGTGTTGCAATTGTACTTTGTGCTGCCCAGGTCTCTAGAGCCTTCCTTTCTAGAACTAGCATCCAGATGAAGGCTGTTATTTCATATCTATTTTCCCAAATATCCGCCGAGTGCCTCCAATTAGCAGAAGCATATTTATAGGTTGCAGGTAGGCAGAAACGGCAGAGGCTGGAGTAGAGAGGAATGTGGAAGGAAGGTGTAAATTGTGCTTGGCAAACAGCACAGCCTGTGCACAGGATCCAGACCAGCCGTTCACTTTTACTTCTCAAATTCATCCATATACCCTTTATGTGTTATAAATCTTTTAGACTGCAAAACAGCAAGGAAATGCTCCTGACTGACAGCGTAGCTTTCCTTAGCAGCAGAGGAAAGGCATGTTTCCTGTTCGGCAGAGTGTTCCTCACTCACATTTTCTGCCTCTGGGTGGGTAACAGTTTTCATTTGGGTGGTTTACTTACTGCCCTGACTCGATTCTTTTTTTAGTTCTCTCAGAATTTCATTCAATTAATTTTGATAATATTCATCCTCCCATCCTCAGGGGTCTCCTTTTCCTGTCTAACTTTGTTCTTCTAGCAAGGCATCCTCTCTCTCTCTCTCTCTCTCTCTCTCTCTCTCTCTTTCTCTCTCTCTCTCTCTGGTGTTCATCATGGACATGATATCCAATGACATTTCCTGTATAATATGTAATTATAAAAGAAGCACTTATTTATGTGTTGTTTAGTTTTATATCCTCTTCACATAAGTTAGAGTCATTTGGGGAGGGGGATTCTCAAGGGAAAAAACTAAATGATACTGAATGATAAAAAGCCTGTAGGGCATTTTCAAGAAAATGAAATGATAAATTAAAGATTGATTTGGGATGGCCCAGATCACTGGAGGCAGCACCACTCCTTGGCATGTGCTCCTGGGTATTATAGGAAAGCAGGCTGAGCAAACTACAGGAGCAAGCCAATAAGCAGCAAGCATCTCTACCTTGCTTGTGTTTCAGTTCCTGCCTCTAGAATCCTGTCTTGAATTCCTGCCCTGACTTCCCTCAGTGATGGAGTATGCCCTGACTGTTATAAACTGAAATAAGACCTTTCCTCTCCATGTTGCTTTTGGTCATGGTATTTTTTTTTCTCAGTCACAGAAACTAAGCTAAGGTGACAATTGCCTTTGACATATTCTATTTGCTGGAAACAAGTCACAGAATAGACTCACCTTGAAGAGTAAATACTGGGAGGTAGAAGTCACTTCAATCATCTTAGGTTTGACTCAGGCCTTCTGTTGAATTTTCTGTAACCAGTGACCAGCGCAGTTCATTTGTGCTGGAGATCACCACATAAAGTATAGTACAAGGCTCCTTGGTGGTATTTAATGAGTATGTGAGAGGGATTTAGGTAGGCAGCACATTTTGTACAGACTTGACAATGAAACTCATTTTTTGCTGCATTATTTATAAAATCTAGGGAACAATGGGTCAGTGAAATGAGATCTTTTTATAAGGAGACAAAGATGTCAGCTCAACTGACCATCATTGATTTGACTTAGATAATAATTTACTCTACCTGGATGTGGGTTTATTTCCATTTACAAATTAGCGTGTGCAAGCAATGAAGATTTTCAAGTTCCTAGGAGCTTAAAAGTACATGATTAGAAGTGGTTTCTAAAGCAATTATAAAGAGCAGGTGAAATGACTCATGCCTAAACGTGATTGCTGCCAAGCCAGATTACCTGAGTTCCCTCCCCAGGACCCACATGGAAGGAAAAAAAAAACTGACCTCAATGGGCTATTCTCTGACTTCCACTGTGGTACTGAATGCCCACACAAAGAAACAAATGAACTAACTAACTAACTAAATAAATAAATGTAATAAAACATCGTAAAGCAGCCATAAAATGGCATTTATAAATTTTATTCCACATGAAGTATTTTTCCACTGACATATCTTAATAATAGTAAGAAGAAATGGACAGAAAAATTCAGTATTTGGTGAGTTTTATATTCTATATAGGAGACATGAAAAATCTTTCCACATTTAGAGATAATTCAATTACAGACAACTGAGGGCAAATACAATCTTACATTTTTCTTTTCTCTCTCAAGCTTTACTGACTTCATGTTTGACCTGTTTATACTTGTTCAAAATGTAATCCATATGCTGGGATCCTGCCCTTGAAATAAGTAAATTGATTTGTAAGAATTGTTTGAAGTCCTAAAGCTCTTTGAATTCTGTTTAATCAACTAAAATTTTCTTTCCTTTAGATACTTTCATATATATATATGTGTATATATATATATATATCCTAAATTGAATCAATGTAATGTTGATCTAGTCACTTGGCTTAGGCAATAGTCTCCTGACATGGTTTTGAGTAGACAGGCACACATTTTTTATTTCCCTTGGTTGCTTACCAGAATATGTCCTTCTTTTTATAGACCACTCAATAGCTCTAACTGTAAACACCTTTCCCTGATTCATGTAGAATGAGAATGTCGTCACCTTGTTAAGGAATTTAGAGATTTTTTTTAGCCTAATAGACTCCTATTAAAGAAAGGAATGGAAGTCCGAGGGAGTAGATGAAACTCTAGTTGATATAGCTAGAAGACGCAAGTTGAGTCTACTAGTTGACTAGCTGAGACTACTAGTTGACTCTAGCAGATGACACAGCTAGTTCATGGAAATGTTAAAACCACAATCTGTCATTTTTACCATAGCTTTGTGACTACTGTCTGTAGAGTCAAGGGATCCCTGGCCACTGATATATCCTTTCTCTCTATCACCTCCTTTTCATATTTCTTTGAAAGCAAGATATTCTAATACAAGCGGATTTCCATCTTGAAGTATATGTGTATTTTAAAATAAAAGTTCATATTGATGCTTTATGGTAACATTCATATTTTATTGCACCAGGCTAGGTCATATAGTCACAAGTCATTAATACAAATCAAGCATTAGTTTGAGACAGTGTCCTGCAATGTAGCCATCCAGGCTGGCCACAGCACAGAGATTTGTCTGTGTCTGCAGCTCTCCATGGCTGCTGGTATTGGAGATTATAAGACACCAAGCCCAACTCAAACCCAGTTTTGTACCTTGTACATGTTTTGATAGAAGTGTTGGAAATATGCTTTTCATGTCTGATAAAGCATTAGAGCATTTCTGGACCGTCCTACTATAAGCTGAGAGAAAAGAAACATTATCATAGGCCTGCAGAGTCCAAACAAAACTTTCTCTTCTGGGAGAAACTTGACTGAGAAAGGTCACACTAAGGAGGAGTGTTCGATTCCAACTTCCTTAACATTTGGGAAACACTTAAGAGCCCTGAGTCACTCAAGGAAGGAAGTTGCTCTAACTAGTTTCAGCCATATAGACAAAAGAGAAGACTGAAGAGAAAGAAAAAGTCAAAAGACATTACTTACAGTGGAGAAGATCAGAAGGATGAGTCTTGTAAAACTTTTAAAAATAAGAAACAACATTCCCCGTTGCTACTCACAATGCATTGTTTCTTGTAGCATCTTTGAAAAGGGGCAAACAGATCCAGAGGGACACATGATGCTCTTTACTTGCCCCAGTTTTTTAAACAAACAACACATCTGGTAATGGGAATTGACATTTTAAGAGAGCAAAATATTTTACTGGGAGTCAGAATTGGATGGCCCAAGGTGATTATTTCTCTGGAGAACTGTATTTGAAAGTATCCTTTTATATATCATGAAGGTGGCTTTCTGCCCAGAACAAAATCTTTGTGGTTATTATTAGAAATAAGAAAAGAGCATGAGTAATATTTTTAACTTTAATTTTTTTTCATATAATATACGCTGATCATGTTTTTCCCTCCCCTACTTCCTACCAGATCCTCCCACCTTCAAATCTTCCTAACTTTGTTCTTTCTCTAGCTCTTTCTTAAAAAAACAAATAAAACAATACAAACAAAAAAAAACCATACACACGTATGCTCACAAACCCCACAAAAGTAGAAACCAAAATAAACAAGTAAAATACCAATAAGACAAAAACTTGCCAAAAATAAAGCAAAATTAGACAGTACATCCACAAAAATTGCCATTGAGTTCCTTTTGTAGTGGCCAGCTATTCCTGGACATGGAATAGTCCAGGCAGGGGACTTCCCCAGAAACCAGTAGGGGCAGCCTGGGGAGATGGCTCAGTGGTTAAGAGCACTGATTGCTCTTCCATAGACCTGGGTTCAATTTCCAGCACCTATATAGTAGCTAACAATGGTCTGTAAATCTGACACCCTCGCACAGACATACATGCAGGCAAAACACCAATGCATATAAAATAAATATGGATAGATAGATACATAGATAGATTAACAGATAGATAGATAGATAGATAGATAGATGGATAGATAGATGATAGATAGATAGATAGATAGATAGGTGGATGGATGGATAGGTAGGTAGATAGATAGATAGATAGATAGATAGATAGATAGATAGATAGATAGATAGATAAAGTCTACTGGGACTCCATAGTATCTGTTGCAGAGAGCTTCTCAGTTACGGGTATGACCTTGTTTTCACTCTCCCTTCTCTGAGCTGTCTGGTTTGGACCTGTGCAGGGCTTGTGTGCCGCTGTCATCCCTGAGAGTTCATATGTCTACCAGTCCTCTTGAATCAGGAAGATACTTTCTTTGAAGTCAACTGTCAACTCTGGTTCTTAAAATCTTTCCAGTTCCTCTTCCAAATAGACCTCTGATTTTTAGGGGGAGGGTTTTGATGAAGACATCATATTTATGATTGATTCCTTCAGTGTCTTTCATTTTCTGCCCATTGTTTATTCCAAAAAGATGTTTCTCTATTCAGGGCTGAATGAGCCACTGATCTGAGATCTGAGTCTCAGCCCAGGGTGACCACTAGGGGTGTCCTAACAAAGTATTTTTCTGTAGACAGGAATGATGTAGGATGCCCTTTTGTATGCTGTAAATATGTTTTATCACCATTGGCTAATTAAAAAGCTGATTTGGCCAATAACCAGGAAGAATTGAACCAAGGAAATCCAAGCAAAGATACAGGGAAAAAGAAGGTGGAGTCAAGGAGACACCAGCAGCTCTGGAGAAGCAAGATGTGAGATAACAAGTCATGAGCCTTTTGGTAAAATATAGAATAATATAAACAGGTTCATTTAAGATGTAAACACTAGTTAATGATAAGCCTTAGCTGGTGGGCCAAATAGTTTGGAATTAATATTAAGCCTCAGAGCGGTTATTCAGGAACTGGCAGAGAGGAGAGAAACTTCTAGTAACACAGAAGTTAACACAGAGTAATTGAGATAGGCTAGAAAAGAAGGCTGAAAGGGTAGGTGGCAAGAACTAAGCTGGCTCTGCACCAAGAGGTGGAGTCTCTAGGAAGTGCAGGTACGATGTGAGGAGGGACACTTACAGGCTGAAGTAGAACAAAGAATAAGTCTGGAGACATGGGCATGAGAGGACTAGGGGGACCCTGGGTCCAGATCAAGAGGTGGAGTCCTAAGCGAATGGAGATAGAATTCCCATTTGCTTGGGCTCCTGCAAATGGGCTGTTACTGGGTAGTTATAGATTTTACTTATTATTTCTCTCTCTCTCCCTGTCTCTCTCTCTCTGTGCATGTGTGTGTGTGTGTGTTTGTGTGTGTGTATGCATACATAACAATACTAATCATAGCAAAAGAGGCTATGAACTCTAGGGTGGAGTAAGGCACCACAGGGGTTTGCAAGCTTGAAAGGCTTGTAGGAGGGAAGGGGTACAATAATATTTCAATTAAAAAAGAAACTTCATTTTTTAAAAAAAGTCTTTTTCTCTTTTAACTAAGATAAAAGTCTGAAAAAACTTGAATCTAAAGTTGGCAAAGCCTTCTATAAACCAACATCTGTTGAGTAAGCTCCAAATAATGTATTTCAGTTTTGGCAAATGAGCATGAATTCTTAGTAGTATCAAGTTTAACGCAGGCAGTCTAGATTTTTATGAGTTAAACTTTACTTCTGTAGATTCTGAAGATGATCCTTGAGTAAGAAACTCAGAAACAGGAAGATGGGCACCAAAAAAGGGAAAATGTGTGTGTGGTGGGAACAGAAAGGGAGGGAATATGAAAGGTGGAACAAACATGAGGGAGGAAGGAGAGAGGGAGAATGTGAGCTCTGATACTGGTATACAAAACAAGGAACCATTAATTAAAAGGCATTTATCCTATAGACTGCCTGATAATAATTCAGTAAAAAATGATATTCTTTTTTTCTTTGCTTTTTACTCATAAATGCACACAAACACACACACACATACATGAGAAGGAAAAAAATCTTTAACAATATGGATTTTTTCAGTGGGGCTGGAGAAACAGCTGCTTAGGCACTGTCTATTACTATTTAAGTGTAGGATATAGTAAAAATGCATATTTCTAGATTATGTTCCTGCAAATTCCATTTTATCTTTTTTTTCCAAGGTAAGACTTTAGATGAACCTTTATTCATTTATTTTTTTTATTTATTTGCATGTAAACATGTATGTATGTATGTATGTATGTATGTATGTGGCACTCGTGTTTATGCAATGGGGCACATGTAGTGACCAGAGGACAACCTTGGATGTCACTGACTGACTTCTTGCCTTGTTTGGAATTGAGTATCTTTGTTGTTTTCCCACTGACTGAACTAGGCTAGATAGAACTGTATTCTTCAAGGATTTTCCCATTTCCACCTCCCTTCTTCATATAGGAGCACTGGGATTTTAGATACTTTTACAGATCAACCTACGAGCATTCCTTAAAGAAAACCGACCTTTCTTCTCCTGGCGGCTCTCAGTTCCCAATACTGTCTTTGATAAGAGTGGGGCTTCATGCTCATTTCTGCTGGCCATGCTGGGGTTTAGCTTATGTAGTTTTTTTTGTGTGTGTGTGTTGTCTTAATTTCTGTATATTTATATATGGGACTGCCTTTCTGTGTCCAGAAAACCCTCTGTTTTGGAGTTTTCTAATAACTTTGGTTCTTGTAAACTCTATCCCCACTTCTGCAATGAGTGCTCCCTGAGCCTTATGAGGAGAGGATTATGATGTAAATGTCCCGTTTAGAACTAATAATTCTGCTCTCTCTTATTAGGTTTTGGGTCTCTGTGTTAAACTCCATGTGTGTAAAAAGAAGCTTCCCTGATGAGGGCCTAGAGATGCAGTAGTGTATGGGTTTGCTGATAAGTAATTAATAGTATGATTAATATTATACTTGTTTAAGCCAGGCAGTGGTGATGCACACGTTTAATCCCAGCACTAGGGAGGCAGAGGCAGAGGCAGGAGTATTTCTGTGAGTTTGAGGCCAGCCTGGTTTACAAGAGCTTGTTATAGGACAGGCTCAATAGCTACGGTGAAACCCCGTCTCAAAAAAAAAAAAGCTATACTCTTTTAGCAGAATGACAGGAAGTAGGTTCTGCCATAGAGCCAATGACTTGTATTTCCATGGGTTCTTGGCCTTGATATTGGTGCCAGATATGGGTTTCAACTTGTGGAGCAGGCTTAAATCCAGTAAAAAAGTAATTGGTTACTCACATGCACACAGCTATTGTACCAAGGAGCACGTCTTACCAGGCTGGCAGCTGTTATAGCTCACAGGATTCACATGTGGAAGGCTGAGGATTCTTTTATTTGTCTCTTCCTGGCAGTGTGCAGAACACCTTCCAGCACTGTGAAAGCATGCAGTAGAAATGCAGCTTCCTGGTGAGTGCAAGCTTGACTTCCCAATGTTCTATGAATCAAGCCTGTGGTGCCTCCAGCAATAGGAGTGGTTTATATAGCATCTTTGAAAGGGAGAGTGACTGCCTGTTTGTACCTTATCTTTTGAATTGTAAACTTTCTAAGCGTAATTTAATTCCCGAAGGAAGTTTTAAGGGAGGGTGAGGGAGCGAGATTGAGAGGAGAAGGGGGAGGGGAAGCGGCAAGTGGGACAATGCCCAGCAATAATAATAAAATATGAGAGAAGAATAAATAAAAAAGAAGCCAATTTTCTTGTAAGTTGTTCTTCTGTGACTGAAAGGACTCTCAAGTATGACCCATCTTCTGCCAGTTAGAGAATAAACAGTAGAGGTTTGATTAGCAGACTTTGAGAGTCCAGTCCTTGCCATTGTGTTTTCAGTATGTAGCAGCTTAAAAAGAGAAGTAACTTGGCCTTCATGCTTTTGTTTCCTTGGGAGCAAGAACCAAGAAACAATAGATATACTCTACACTCAGAAGTTGGTTTCACTAGAAGCAAGAAGAGGAAATGTTTCTGATTCTCAAAATTTGCCTTTTCCTTGACAGTCCTTCCAATTCAAGATTTTTGTATGATTCTCTTTCCTTATTTTCTCTATGTTGAATGTGGAGCTAGGTATACATACTAAGGTTTAATCCCACACCGACTACTTCCCCACTTCAAGTCTCCATTCTTAAGGAACTTACATTTCAGTATGAGAGCCAGGTAACAAATTAAAAACACATTAGAAAATGTATGACATATTAAAAAGAATTAAACAGAGGGGGGATTTTCATCTTGAGAGGAAACACGGTACTCAAGGCAGTAAGTGGTCTCACTGGAACATATATGCAGCCAAGATATTGAGGAATACAGAGCTCGCCCTACAGGATTATCTACAACAAAGTGGTATCCTGCTTTGGGAGTACATATAACTTCTAGGATTGCACTAGGGTTGGAGGAATGTAAGCAAGAAAATGTATAGATTATAAAGTTAGAAAATTGTAGAGCTCAGGGTCTGTCGGATAGTATAAATTACTGTAAGCATCTAAGTTATTAATGTGAGGGACATGGACACAGTTTGCCTTACCCTGCAGAGTTTTGAATTAAACTAAAGCTTGCTTGCCAATTAATGTTGCCAGGAGTACCATATTGTACTTCCTCACCCTGTGTCTTAGGGTTTCTATTGCTGTAAAGAGACACAATGACCACAGCAACTCTTAGAAAACCTTTATCTGGGGCTGTCTTACAGTTCAGAAGTTTAGTCAATTATCATCAGAGCCAGGGTGGGAAGTATGGTGGCAGGCAGGCAGACACGAGGCAGAGAGGTAGCCAAGAGTTCTACATCTAGATTGGCAGGGAACAGGAAGAGAGAGAGCCACTGGGGCTGGCTTGAGCATTTGAAACTTCAAAGCCCAATGACACACTTCCTCCAACAACACCACACCTACCCCAACAATGCTACATTTCTTAATAGTATCACTGCCTATGAGACTATGGGGGAGCATCTTCTTTCAAACCACTGTACCCTGCTTCTATGTCTCAGACTTTGGTGTATGTGACTCTATTAAAGAAGACAAGTATAAGAATTAACTTGGTCGTTAATTTATAATGATGCACATGTAAACCTTCACCTCCATGTACTATGCAAAGCCCTGCTCCCAAAAATGTACTTATCAATCTCAAAACCTCGTTTGTTTGAAATCTGCACCAGGCCTGTACACTCATCAAAGTTTCTCTACCCCTAATGACAATCAGATTTAGACACTTTCTCTTTAAATATATTCCTAGTATCTCTGTTAAGAACAGAAAGGCTGATTTAGTCTGAGCTGGTTTAGGGTGCAAATTCAGTAAGGCAAACTGTGTCCTTCATATGAACTTTTATCTTACCATTTTATGCTTTTCATAATTGGGCTTGCATATGAGAAATCAGACAGGTTATTGGAAGGAACATATATAGCAGAAAAATTATTAATTGCCTTAACATATTAACCAAAATAGATAATTTCTCATGTTATATCTGTAGCAACCAAATTTTTCCTTCTCTTCAACCTCATAAAAGGACATCACAAACAGTAATCTGGGCTCTTATGTACTTTCCCACTCTTGTGGCTGATGCTTCCTTGTGTTGTATTTATTTTTGATTTGTGTTGTTTGCTCTTTGTTTGGATAGCAAGTCTTTGTTACTTTTGTAGCTCTTTAGATAAGGAGCCAAAAACCTGAAATCATAGGACACAGACTATGCACAATAAACACTATGCAACCTTTGCGTATAAAGTGAAAATGAGTGACCAAATTTTGTAGAACAATTTCACCGTCATACTGCTTAAGACATGTGACACTAGAAAACAAAAGATAAGTTAAAATTTCTACTGCATTAAGAATCGCTAATACATCACATACCTAAGTCTACCTCCTAATGTATTTAACTTTCTTTTAGGAGATCTAATCTGCTACTGTTTAATGTGAACATTTTTCTAGTCATATTTTGCTTCTGTTTGATAATTGTGATAAGGAAGTGAGAAGATAAAGGAGTAACTGAAAAACTAGATTGCTTGTTTTTAATGGAAACACATTCACTTGATTTATATTTGATGTGTCAAATATTTGAATGTTTCTATAACTGATTGAGTCACTTCTGTATGGTTGTAGCACAAGATGTTAATAATAGATAAGTCAAATCAGATTGATTTAAAGAACTTATAGTTTTGCCTACCCATAGATATGTAAGAAAGCATGCTTTTGAGTTTATTATATGTAAGCCAAGAATAAAATTTTATACCATTACAATTGAAATTTTTCCTTTAGTTTTAGAATATGTAACATCTTTCATAATTTCTTAGTAAGCATTTGCTAGATCAGTTTAAATTTAGCATAAGCTACTTGATATATTTAAAAACCCAAAGAACTATAAAACTTTAATGTATTTTCCAACATGAAAAGAAATACCTCATTTATATATAAAGTTTAATAAAAAGGATTGCTAGAATATACAAAATGGAATCATTTCATTACCAGGTTTCTTTTACTTTTTTTTCTTTTACAGGGGAACTCTTGTATTGATTTGAATAACTACTCATTTAATGAGAAAAAACCTTTCTTTGTGAAACCATGAATTTTTATGAATCATTACACACACCAAAACATGTAATAATGTATGCGATACTGGTTTTACATTAAAACAAACATTCAGGGAAATGTTGGAAGTTTGTAGACTTACTTTCCATTGTATAGTTTTAATGGAATAATGTATTTTTCTTTCATCTTTTAAAATAAAAAGATATTAACCCCTCTCATTTTTTTATTCAGTTGGATACCTAAGCTTGGTAAAAAGAAGCCTAGATGAAGAGTCTCTCAGCAAGGTGAGCTGACTTATGTCCTACTTCCTAAAAATACATCGTGTGGCCCAGATATCATCTGAACGCACCCATATGTTATTTTAAATGCAAAACACATTTTCTGGTCTGATATTCCCTAATCTTACTACAACAAAGTCAAATGCTTCTAATTTTTATAGACTCCTGAGAATGCTGTTCAGAAATGCCCAGCAATTTACTTTTGCATTATTTTTGCAGAACATCAAGATTACTTCAGCATTGTTAACAGATGTTTTTGGCCCCACAATGCTCTGCTGCTATTTCTTCAAGCACAAAGATAACAGAGAAATGCAATGAGAAATGCCTATTCTCTTTTTTTCTGTCTCAGAACATTTATCACAATCAATACAGTATTGCAGCAATACCAGCCATTCGGTGGTCCTTTGAGGTTGGAAGTGTTTGTAGTGGGGCAATGGCACTGGGAGCCAGTGCCAGGATTGTATTCATGGAAACACTTAACGATAATACTGCTTCAGTAGAGGCAGTAATGGTATAAACAGGGCAAAGGAAATACCAGGATTGCAACAGACGCAATTGATTATATGCCTCAGGGAATATTCCACTCATTTATTTTTAAGTTCAGTCCATGTAAATCAGGAGACCGCGATTCTGTCAGTAAGATGTATCGGAGACGTGGTAATGCACGGTGACAGTACTCCTGTGCTACTGACATAACAGACCATGCCCTTGGATGCAAGAGGCCGCTGACGTGTGCGCTTGCACTGTCGGTCGTGGAGAGTAATCTGATGGGAGTTTCACAATCACTGTGACCTGTGCTGTGCTCTGTTCCAGAACCAGAAAGCAACAGGAAACAGCTGCTTTTGCTACCATTCACTTATGCATTTAAACTTGGTCACAAATCTCTCTTCAGAAAGGAAACATAGCAATTTTCAATAATGTTCATAGTGTCAGTTTCTATTACAACAAAACATTCTGGCCATCAAAATGGCCAAATGACAAGTTTTCCTGAGACAGACTTTCAGCAAAGAAGAGTTTACTTCATGAAGAGCAAGTGCCTTTCTTATTTCATTCCTCTCTTATTAATTAAGTGCTTTCTTTTTTTAATTCAGAATTAAAAATTTCTCCTCCTGGGAGCTGGAGGGATGGCTCAATCAGTAAAATGCTTGCTGTACAAGCACTGGGACCTGAGTTTGGATCCCTGGAATCCACATTATTAAATGGGTGCAGTGGTATACTTCTCTAGTTTCCTTACAAGCAAAGCGGAGACGCACAGATCCCTGCACCTCATCGACCTGCCAATCTACCCTAAGAGATGAGCTTTGACTTCAGCCACACATAGATACTGCGTCAAAAGATGAACTGCACAGTGGTTTAGGAACACTTAACACCAACCTCTGGTCTCTGTTTGCATACTTGTGCACAAGTACCAATAGGAAGAGGTACATATACTCATATGAAAACTCTGTCTCCCTCTGTCTCTTTGTCTCTTCTCTTCATCTGTCAATATCACCAGATCTTTACCACAACAACAACAACAAAAAAAAATGTAGCTGCACCTTTAAAAGATGCAAGGATTAGAAAAAACAATTTTCATTTCCTTTTTTTGCTCAATTGATTGAAAGATTCATTGTATACCAGATTCACCTTGAAAAGTATGAGAATGGATAATGGATCTTTTGAAAGCTGAGACATCAAGGGAATTGCTAAGCACTTAAAAAGACAAAAGAAGGAGGACTCTTGTAATTAATGCTAATTTATAGCCTCACTCCTATGAAATTACATATTACATGCACATTAATTATGATTAGCATTTCTCCAATAAATGTTGAAGGGAATGTTACTTAGGATACAGTGCTGTCACACAATGTTTTCTGAAGAACAGGCTTTGCTTGTCTGAGTGATAGAAGATGGAGGCCAAGTTCTAGCATTGTGATTTCTTTTATTAGCTCATGGAAAAAGCAAGCAGTGAATGGAGTAGCTTTGACTCTACTCCTTTAAGTAATAGAGTATGGCTTTTTGCCCTTGCAATTTTGGAAGTAAACCTATCATTTTCTTTAAAGAGGAAATTTTCCTTTATTATTACTCTTTATTACTTTTGGTACAAAAGCAGCATATGAACTCTCATTCAGTCTTACATGAATTTGGGACTCTTGGAGATATAAACTTGAAATTCCATGTAAGTGTTATCCACATATCTTCTTATGGGAAATGATAATAATAGTATATGCTTAGCAGCTGTAAGGTATTGCCCGTAAATTTAGATGACCAAACAATATCACACATGTATATGAACATGCACTCACACACACAAGCACACAGACACAAACATGCACATAGACACCCAGACACACACACATACAAAGACACATAGACACACAGACACAGAAATAAACATATATACACACACTCTGACTTTGAAATTGTAAGGACTAAACATTCAGTTATATGATTACTGGAGGATCCATCCCTACCCTCCTTGTGTAAAAAAAAAAATAAATCTCTCAAGATGAAGGCAACCTTGTATCCCTCAGTCTACCCTTGTTGCTTCACTCTCAGAATGGGACTTGGAGCATTTTCCATGTCCATCATTTCACGTGGTCTCATCTCCCCAGATGTGACCACAGCCCACATCCTACTGCATCATGCCAATCTGCCAGCACAGAAAACAGGTCTCTACTATTCTCAAGATCAAGGGACGTCCGACCCTTCCTCTTTTCCTCATCCCAGTCAAAAAACCCTTTTTAGTCCTCATGTCCCTGAAATCCAGTTTTGAAAACTACCAAATGAGGAAAAGAATCTGAAAGCAATTAATATTTTAAGCTCTACAAACATAGCCATGTGGTGGGAAAAAGAAAGGGGCAAAAAGACCCCAGATAACTCATGGAAATGTGGGAAGGGAAAATGTAGTGAGCACCAAATACAAATTAATAGCTCAATAAATTTCCCAATTTCACATTCATGAAAATCCCACCTGGATCTTTTAATATATTCGTACCCACAGCTAATTTGGAATCATGCATTTAGGTGAAAAGTGGAACACACACAAAGGGGAAAATGTGCTCTGGCCCAGTGGTTTCCAACCCAGAAGATTCGGTGTCATTTCATAGGCAAACTTCAGGGGACAAGTAAGCCAGAAAAGAGGTGGAGGCTATGCTGTCTCAAAGACGTGGGAATTTCCAAATAACTTGTACCTTTTAACAATCTGATTTTATCAGAGAGTTCATGGCTTTTAAAATTTTGAACCACGTATTGTGAAATCTGGAAAGTAATCATCTACCATTCAGTTTCCATCATATTTAGACACTGATGAATATTTTTTTCCTTGGAGACAAATTTGATTTCACAGAACAGTTAAAAGTTAGCTGCAACTTTGGCCTGACTTGATTTATTCTGCCAGCCACCACTGTGGCAAAACATCCATAATGTATGTCAGCTACCAACTATAAAAAAAATTGCAATGCCCAGAATTTAGAGTGGATATAAGGAGTTGGAATAGGTGATTTCTGGAGGGTTCCTCTGAATTAGAGGGATAATAAAGCTAACATTTATAATACTTTCTTTGTGTTACAATGGCTTCAGGGGTCTATAAATAAAGAGTTATTTTTGTCTTTACAACAACCCAGTAATGATCCAGACAGTACAGGTAGAAGAAATGAGATGAAGATTGGAATTGGTTTACCTACATTTACATGGAGAAGCTGTTTGGATATGAGCCTGTCAGATGAACTCCAGAATAGGTAATTTGTGCCATAAATTCATAGAGTAGAAGGAGGCACCACTACCTTTATTATACAAAAATGTACATACATTAAATGTACACATAAACGTCTGTTTCAATACCAAAAGTAAACTAGCTAAATTCAATGAAGATAAAACTGTGTTACTGTATTTCAAAGTAGTAATGATTAGTTTATGTGTGTATTATTCATATATGCAATATATACACTGATACTTAACATATAGTTGTATTATGACAAACATATATCTAAATGTGATTGGGGATAGTCCTTGTGTACTTACTCCAAGAATACCATGAGAATTGTTTAGTAGAGTAGTCCTAAAATTTTAAAGTTATATCATAAAACATCATTTTTAATTATTAAAACTTTCTTATAATATCCTCAACAGAAAATCATTTTTGTAGGTTTTCTGTCTGTTTTTGTCCTTTTTTTCTAGACATATTTTTCCTTAAACATCTTTTGTCTATTAAATTATCACATGTACTCACTCATAAGTGGTTTTTAAACACAAAGCAAAGAAAACCAGCCCACAAATCACAATCCCAGAGAACCTAGACAACAATGAGGACCCTAAGAGAGACATACATAGATCTAATCTACATGGGTAGTAGAAAAAGACAAGATCTCCTGTGTAAATTGGGAACATGGGGACCTTGGGAGAGGATTGAAGGGGAGAGGAGAGGCAGGGAGGGGAGCAGAAAAAAATGTAGAGCTCAATAAAAAATCAATGAAAAAAAGAGATGCAAAAAATAACCTCTATATGCAGTGTTCACTGTTATAATCCTTTTACAATTCCCTGTTATTAAAAATATATGTGAGTATGAAATATTTTTATTTTTTAAAAGTGAATCTGTTGGGTAAATTATGTAAAAACAATCCAGCTCTTATAATTCTCTGTGAAATTCTTTCTCTAACGTCACCAAGTTTTACTACGCAAAAAGTGCACAGGTGTCCTTTGCAATATTGTGCATTTTATTCCCAATAATTTTTGTTACAAACAAGAGCAAAAGTCCTCTATATAATATTAGGTTATTTTAATTTGTTATCTCAGTTTCTCTTTCTCCTGAAACAGGAGTCAAACATTTTTTTTTCTGAAAAATGATTTCTTCCCTAAGGAAAAGTAACCTTTGGTTTCACCATAAGGTGTAAGTGATTTTTTTCTAGTTTATTATTTGTCTTTATTATGTTCAACATGATTTTCAAATATAACATAAAGGCACAGTTATATTTATAATTTTTTTCTTATTTTCTTGTCAAGGATAGACAACCTCACCTCACCTAAATAATTAGATTTGGAAGTTAATTTGATATCTTGTCTAGCTGTGTTTGATTTTACATTTTAAGTCTTTACAGTGCAATAGTTCTGGACTTTTTGTCAATAATTGCTATTTATTTGCATATGGCATCTTTAAAATACTGAATTTTTATTCTTTATTTGATTACTAACTTTTTATGGTTTTAACAATATGAAATTTATAGTTTCTTTTCAGTTTTATATAAAAGTTTTGTTCAGGTTACATGCTGTTTGTATATCTTTTAAAGTTGTTTTTTTTGAGATTAAATTCTTTTTTCTCTTTGTTATTCTCACATATATTATATCCTAACTACATAAAAGAATAAAACTGGTCCTAATTATGAATAAAGAAAGCATGGAGATTTGCTAATTTTTCTGTTTCATGGAGATAGCAAAAAAGGAATGGTAAAGATAATAAGAGGACTGAATGTGGGTTTGTAAATGTGCAGTCATGTAGGCATTGCATAGTATTTGACTTTATTCTATGTCATGCAATGCATGGGGTACATTGCATACAGATTCATAGACATTTCAACACAAATGAAAATCGTAGATACACATCTAAAGTATCATCTTAGCAGCCTTTGCTGACAGCTTTCTCATAATTAGAACTCAGCTTCACCTGAAACACTGATTGGCAAAGGAAATTACTCATTTTCTGAGAGTCTTCCCTTGATCTGGGTTTTATTTTACATAGCTGAATGAGTCTATTACCTAGAAAGAAGTACGAGTAGACCGTTTTTCTTAGTCTACGGGACACAGGTAGTATGCTAAGGACTGCTGACATTATCCTAAGGCTTGTGATGAAAGCTCATTAAATCTAAGGCAACAGAAGAGCTTTAGCCTTTGGAAAATTACCAAATACCAAATACCAATAAAACACTCGTAGGCAGACCCGGCATTTTCTTGCAGTATACCCCCAAAGCTAAGAGAGTGGAAATAAACCACCAAATTTTTAAAAGTGCCTGGAAAGGTAAAGAAATAATAACAGCTATTTTTCACTTTCAAAAATACTAAAAAAGAAAGGTGGATGATTAGAAACAAGAGAATTTAGTAAAATTTTACTTATTCATTCACTCAAGCATTTCAAGCGTTAACATGTTTATTCTTGCCAATTCAGGGTGATGAGCTCTAATGTGGAAGGCCATGTTCTTATGTTCAGAAAAACATGTACATTGAGCTGTGCTTTAATGTTACAAAAGTTGGCACCCTGGTGATTTTTGTTGCTCATTTTTTTAATCATTTGATTTTATTTTGTATATCACCAATTAAGAATTTATAAAATTGGAAAAACTATTTAAGGTGTTTTCTTTACAAGTGAGTCTTAGAAAACATACAAACAAACAAGAACACTCTGAGACGGTTTCTGAGAAATGTAACTCTTGGCATTGCTGTGGGATAATCCTTCTGTATACTGTGAATATATGTTGCTCTCCCCCGTTGATAATAAAAGCTGCATTGACCTATAGCAAGACAGAATACAGCTAGGTGAAGATACAGGGAGAAGGGCAGAGTCAGCAGGAGATGCCAGCCAGCTGCCAGAGCAGTAAGATGTACTAGAACACAGGTAAAGCCATGAGTCACATGGCAATACATAGATTAATAGAAATGAGTTAATTTAGAAGAGCTACTTAGCAACAATCCTTAGCAATAGGCCAAACACTCTGCAATTATATTAAGCTTCTCTGTGATTACTTCAGGACTAGGTAGCTGAGAAGTGAAAGGGCCACCATATTTACACAATGTTTCACCCCCTTTTACTTTAATTTATATGGGATCCTAAAAACATAATAAAGCCCCGCTTTCTATACTGTTATATATGTTAGAATTATTTTCAAGTCTTGACTTACATTTTCAATAAGTT
This sequence comes from Ondatra zibethicus, assembly GCA_004026605.1. NCBI lineage: Eukaryota > Metazoa > Chordata > Mammalia > Rodentia > Cricetidae > Ondatra > Ondatra zibethicus. The sequence goes on along the minus strand of PVIU01001152.1, from coordinate 147,821 downwards.
TTTTGACTCTACATTTTCTTCTTATTGTATGTTGCTAGTTGATTCCCCAAATTTCTGTATGTGCATCTGTGAGAGGGTAAAGTTTAGAAATAGATTGGTATAAATAGTATTATTATTATTAATAGTTAGTATAAATAAATGGGGAAGAAATGCTTCATTATCTAAGCTTTTAATGTTTTATGTCACCTTTTTTACACTTGCTTTTACTCAGACAATAACTTCATACACAGAAAGTTAAATTCCCTTCAGATAGACTAATAATTAGTGAGCATTAAATTGTTTGTCTATGTCATGTTAAAGCCAATATATACCAATATTTTAAAAGTCTCTTTGCAAAGTAATTTTAACATGATATCATCATTTGTTTAATAATTTTTTCAGTAGCCATATGTGAGGTGATCCATGCCTCAGGAAGATGAGCCTGCAGACCATGACTTTGGGTCCATTCTGGGCTTCAGAATGAAAATCCTGCCTCAAAAAGTTAGAAACACCAACACTATCAACAGAAACAAAAATTTCTTTGAATTATATTTATGAGAAAACTAACATGATAAGGCATTCAACAATATTTTACCATAACTTGACCAGTTCATGTTTTCTTTGTCTATTATGTAATAAAAGGAATTCCATAATAAGTCTTTGTCCCTATTTTCTTTAATAATGTTGAAACTTGAATCTGGGAATTACTTTGGGTAGGTTGGCCATTTTAACAACTTCAATTCTACCTGTTCATGATTATGAGAGGTCATTCCATCTTCTGGTATCTTCTTAAGTTTCTTTTTTTTTTTCAGGGTCTTAAAATTTTCAATGTGCAAGTATTTCCTTAGATTTATTTCAGTATATTTTGTTTTTCTTTTTGAAGTGCATTAGCAATCAAGACTTCAATGCAATTCTTCACAGAAATTTGAAAAGTAATCTCAATATTCATATGGAAACAAAATACTCAGGACAGCTGGAACAATACTAAAGAGTAAAAACAGCCCTGGAAGTATCTCCATCTCTGATTTCAAACATGTTGATCAAAGGAATAGAAATGAGAACCCAAAGTAACCTGATTTTTTTTCACAGAAACAAGCAATGTTCCCTGGACAAAAGATAGCATATTGAACAAATGCTACCTGCAAGGTCAAACTGAAGAGATACATATAGAAAAACGGAAACTAGAATCTTCTCTCTCCCTCTATACAAAACTCAACTAAAAATGGATATGGGAATTCAATATGAGACCTGTACTGGATGGTTTTGTGTGTCAATTTGACCCAAGCTAGAGTCAGCAGAGAGGAAGGAGCCTCAGCTGAGGAAATGCCCCATGAGATTCAGCTGTAGGGCATTTTTTTAAATTAGTGCTCAATTCCGGAGGTCGAGCCCATGGTGGGTGGTGCCATCCCTAGGCTGCTGGTCCTGGGTTCTGCAAGAAAGCATGCTGAGCAAGCCAGGGGAAGCAAGCCAGTAAGCAGCACTCCTCCCTGGCCTTCGCATGGATCTGGGATCCTGCCCTGTTTGAATTCCTGTCCCGACTTCCTTCAATGATGAACAGCGTAAGCCTAATAAACACTTCCCCCCACCACACAACTTACTTTTTGTCATGGTGTTTCATTGCAGTGGTAGAAACCCTAAGCCAAGACCTTATAGACTAAATGTGATAGATAGAGGGCGACATAGAAAGTATGCTTCAATTTATAGGTTCAGAAATGGATTTTCTGAACAGAAATGAAACTGACAATTTAAAATGGGACGCTATGAAACGATGCTGCTTTTGAACAGCAAAGGATGCCAGCATTTTTTGGTGGAAATGTAGCTTGCTGAATGCCAAAAACATCTACATCAACTATGTATCTGGAAGAAAGTTGGCGTCTAGAATACATAAGGTGTATGTAAGGGGTGCTGTAAATAAATCATTGGAATGGATGCTCTATGATTAGGCATAAGGATTTTAATTGTGGCTAAGAGAGAAGGAACATTCAGATTCATCTGGAAAAGTCTTTGGCAGAAAGAAAAAGAAGCAGACTACATGAGCATGGTTAACTGTGAGAGAAGGGAGACAAGTAGGGAACAGCAAGAGAAAGAGCAGTATAGAATAGGAGGAAGGGGGGCACAGGCACAAATTTTGCTATTATAAAGAGAGTGGGGATTAGGAAAAGCCTGGGATAGCATAGTGTAGGAGGAGTTTGGGAGGTGAGAAGGGTCATGAGGCTTGTGTGGGAATTTGAAATGTATAATGAGTTGTGAATAGGATCTAGGAGAACCTGGAGGCCAGTGTGGGCTTTGATAAGCAATCACAGTTAAATGTCAATGGAGAGCCACAAGTCCATTCTAGAGTCAAGGAAAAGGAGTCCCTTGGAGGGAAGGGAAGTATTTTACAACTTCCTGAGGAATGTTGACTTTTATCCAATGTTCAATTCCCTATGAAACTTGATGGAATATTAATAAAGTTGAAGACACATACTGTGTCATAGGACATAGAGAAATCAAGATGAAACTGACTGGAAGCTTCAACCCTACCGAAAGCTTTCATGGTGCTAGAACTGGTTATACAAAGTACTTGGGATAAAAGTCACCACCAGTCTTAGCCATCTGGGAAACTCAAGAGATTTAAGAATAGTTAACCAATCTCACAGGATATGACCAAAGACATAGTAGTGGTGGAAATATGTGGGAACTAAAAATGCTTTGCAGTGAAAGAGTATCTTGGTGATCAGGGGCCAAGGGATACCACAAAAATCACACCAGGAGACCAACACTTCGTAAGAAATTAATTGGGAGTGGGGGTCTCAAAATGAGTGCCTCTGAATATGGATGGAGGCAGGCTGGACTCTGATGGAGGGTTTATAGAGTTATTGAGCATGGGCATGGGGAAAATATTAAGGTGGAAACCTGTTGCATTGGCTGTTAGTGATGGTGGGGCGATGGCTCTGAGCCATTAAAGACAGTATAGAAGATAGTGGAATATCGAAGAACCTGGCTGTGGAATGTGTGAGGTTCTTATTTAACCATAAGGAATAACCAATCACTTTCTGACTGGATTTAAGGTCAACAACTGCTGAAAATATAAAGAATAAAAGTCTTTGGAATGCTCATCTCTGAATGGGACATATATATCACATCTTCCCTCAGGACTTAGGGATTATTGGGGAAGTGGGGATGGAAAAATTATAAGAGCCAGAGTTGGTGGACATCTGTAGAGAAATATTCTTTCCCAGGGATGTCAGATCTTTTATTTTCATGAGCTCACAACAGCTATGACTATGGTATAAAACGTGTACAAGATCAAGCCAGTTAGAAATCCTAATGTGGTTGGTGGGCAAGAGGGGAGGCTTGTGAAACTGATAACTTTTAGGAAAATGAGCGTCAGTTTTATCCAGAGATGCTACCACTGAGAGTCTACCCATGCTCCTCTTGATGTTTCATATTCATACATATGCTTGCACCATAGAGTAGACTTCATAGGTTTAAATAAAAATCACATGAACTTGAGAGAGAAAGTGAAAGATTGAGGGGAGGGAAAGGGCGGTGGATTTGATAAAAACACATGCATAAATGAAATTCTCAGAAATTGCGCATATAACAAAATAATATTTTCATATCTAAAATTTGCATATATTTTAACAACTTCTAGAAGATAGAATTTATGTCTTCTTTTATAAAACAGCATGGCTTTGGAAAGCTTTTTAAGAATAACATTCTTTAAATCATATACCTAAAGTGATAACATGCATTTCAGAAACTGGAAGAGAATCTAGTGAACATTTAAAGTGATTGAAGGGGTTGACTTGAAAGGAGGTGGCGTTGTTGGTTCCAGAAAGATAAATCAAAAGGAGCTCCTCAATAATTGCTTTGAATTTTAAAAAGGTATTTATATAGAGATTCTACTGTCCTGCTCTTGATCTTCCTATGTGTAGGCATAAGAAGGAAACAGCTCTATTTGTGGTTAGAGAGGAGTACACACACAGAGAAAATGTTTTTGACAGTGAGATAAATCAAGTGTTGACACAGATTACCAAGGGTTGTTAGGTTATTGTCAATTCTTGTCTCTTGGGAATCTCCTATTTTCTATAGACAGCTAAACAGTTGAATGACTTAGACAGTGGAGCTGGATAGGAAATCCCAAAATGTGATGAAAATTGTAGGGTTTTTCAAATTTATTTTTAAGTGATTCTATTGTAGCAGAGACAATATATCCAAGGAGGTATAGCTACTCCTTCTTAAATTAAATGTGGAGACAGATATTAAATTTAAAAACATTTCACTTTTACAAGCAGTATGTAATATATGTTATAAAAAGCTGTATCCACCAACCTGGCTTCCTAGACTGGAATTAATAATAGAATGGAAGAGTATTGAGGGGACTGTTGGGGGGATTTTCCTTTCTTTCCCCTTCAGTACTCTCCTTAGACCGAAATTAGTTGCAGTTCACTCATGAAAGCATTTGATATGTTATGCAAGGTTTATATGTTCCATTCTCTCATTAGGTAAGAATCTCTTGACAGCTGAGCCTGTAATGAAAATTTTTGTCTTCTCAGAAACTAACATAACACTGTACATGATGTCTACAGTTTAGACGTGAAGAAAGTAAAGAAGCAAAATGGAAAGGAGAAACTCTCTCTGGTGCATATCTTAAAAAGCTGCTCCTCAAGGTTTGCAGAGGATATTCAGAGACAAAAGGGCATTGTCGGCTGAAATAAAGTCATGATGGGTGAGGTCATATTTGCCCTAGAGTCCAACACTTAGGTGGCTGAAACAGGAAGTCCGAGGCCAGCACTTTTGCACTAATTCCAGAGCATGGAGGGAAAGAGGTATGATAAAGAAGTTCAGTTTAGAACTGAAGACTCCAAGATCTCTTATTCTTTGCACGTTGAACTGTTGTTGGTCATAAATCCAATCAAAAGTTGTCTTACCTCCATAATATTTCTGTCACTTTTACATCAATAGACTATCTTTCCGGGTTAGTTGTTAGTGTAGTTCTCACAGTTCTCAGCTGAATATGACCAGGAAGTACATAATCCCCTCATGATTTCCTGTCTCAAGTCACCAATCCGGAGTTGCTTGTGCTAGTCTTTCCAAAAGTAACTAAACACTGAGAAGTTAGGAAAAAAAAAATAGCTCTTATGTATGGTCATCTTGCACTACCTAAATGTGTTCTAGCCTTGGTTCCTATTTGCATTTTTTCATTATATTTGTTTCAGATACAAATACGTTGCACTTCAAGATTAAGTCTTAGAACAATGGGGACTATAACTGGCATAAGAGAAATGAAGATAATTAAAATACTCTCTGTCTTACTTTCAAACTGTTGAGACCAATGGTCCCCAAACAAGTGGAATTTCCTCAGGAATCTCACGCAGGGAAAAGGAAAGGTATTGAGTAGAGGAAGGGCTTGTCTCCTGGAAAGAGATTTTTAAACAGTGCTAACTACTTCTCAGGCCACCCTACAGGATGAAATTAAGGTTTGTCAGTGGTGGGAGGAATCACACTATACAATGACGTCAATGGTATGAAGGCTTACACTATACATGATGTCAATGGTGGGAGGAATTGCACTATACAATGACGTCAATGGTGTGAAGGCTCACACTACACAATGACATCAGTGGTGGGAGGAATCACACTATACAATGACATCAATAGTGTAAAGGATCACACTACACAATGATATCAATGGTGGGAGGAATCACACCATACAATGACGTCAATGGTGTGAAGGCTCACACTACACAATGATGTCAGTGGTGGGAGGAATCACACTATACAATGATGTCAATGGTGGGAGGAATCACACTATATACTAACCACACTGTGAAGGGGACTGCTCAGATTTGCATATCCTTTGACTGTTTAAAGTTTAATCTCATTTCACTACTCCAAAGATGGACACCAAGGGGAGGGGACTAGGGGGGTGTCACTGGGCCTATTTGTCTCTCTTCCTAGTGTGTTCACATTGAATAAATATTTTCTTGCTTTTAGTTAATAAAGGAAGGAAGGAAGAAAAGAAAGAAAGGAAAATTCTCCTAGAAGTCCCCCACAGCAATCTTCCACTCTGTGCCTCACCCCCAACCTGACTGTTCAAGCTTCCATCCGCACCTGCCCTAAGTCCACTCGTGTAATCTCTTCTATTTCCCCTTTCCAGGGAGATCTGGGTGTCCCCCCTTGAACTCTTCTTGTTACCCAGTCTCTCTGAGTCTCTGGATTGTAGCATACTTATCCTTCATTTTACAACTACTATCCTCCAATGAGTGAGTGTACTTTGGGGTTATGTGGAAGCCTGGTGCAGGGTAATCTCCCAGCAGTCTATGCGGAAGACCCCATCTTCGACTCCTAGAAATAGTAGGTAAGTAGCCTGAAATGGCTGTCTCCTGTGGCCTGATTTGTGCCTGGCCCAATTATCATCAGAGAGGTGTCATCCAGCAACTGATGGAGACAGATGTAGAAACCCACAACCAAACTTTAGGTGGAGTTCAGGAATCCTGCAGAGAAGGACGAAAAAGGAGCATAGGAGCCAGAGCGGTCAAGGACCCCACAGGAAATTTCACATTCAACTAACCTGGGCTTGTGGGGCTCACAGAGACAGAAACAACAACCAGTGAACCTACATGAGACTGACCTAAGCATTGTGCATATGTTACAGTTGTATAGCTTGGTCCTCTTGTAGGACTCCTAACTGTGGGAATAGGAGTTGTCTCTGACTCTTTTATGGGATGTTGGGATTCTACTTCTCATTCTGGGTCACCTTGCCCATCCTTAGTACGTGGGGAGGTACTTAGTTAATGTTAATGCAACTTGATATGACATTGTTTCATTGATACTCATAGGAGACCTGCCCTTTCCTGGATGGAGAAGGAAGAAAATGGAATTGAGTGGTGGGGGGTATAGGGAAGAGGGACTGGAAGGGAAGAATGGCTGTGCCCAGGAAGAAAAATAAGTAGGTAAATTAATAACAGAAAGAAAGAAAGAAGAAAAAAAGTAAAAGGAAAAAGAAAATCAAGAAAACAACTGGCCCTGTAATTTTGGCATATCTCCAGTAGGCGGCAGATATGTGCCATCCCCAGAATAAACACCTGTCAATATCTACTTTGATAATGATTATATGTATTTTTTTCTGTAAGAATGGTATATAATTGACACATATAATTAATGGGGCTTACTGTTTATTCCATGCACACAAATGTTACACATTGTCTGCTTGTAATCTTATACATTTTTTTCAGACTCCCCTCTTACCCCTGTCCTTAGTGTCATGACCTTTCTGGGATCACAGAAACTAGAAAAAGCAGTGAAAACCTGAAATGCACTTCATGCAACAAATGTACATTGACTTAAAGACTAAGATCCTAGAAACTGAAAGCAAATTCTTCCTAAAAGGGAAAACTACCTGACACAATTTTTTTCTTATTGAGTTCTAGGTATGAGATACAATTTTCTCTGGAGAGTCCTAGTTTCAAGTCTATGTAGTGAAACTTTTCCAGTCTAGCTGCAAACATTGCTCTAGTGTCTCTTTCTGCCTCAGAGTTTGTGGATGTCTCTCTCTTGGTGAGAAATCAAACAACATTATTACTATTAAAGGAGTAATGCGTTTTGTGTAGCCCCCAAACGTCTCTTTATCTGTAGTTTTTATTCTTCAATGTTTTTAAATTAGGCAGGTAAAACCATATTTTAAAGATGAGAAATTCGATCCCTGAATATTAAAAAAAAAGTTCAGTGGTACAAGGGAAGATGTGGAAGGAAATAGTGATTTTTACCAGTTTGGAGTTGCTTCAGCTAACTGAACAAAAATGAAAATAATGAGGATGACAGTGAAGAAAGTGGTAGGGACTGGAAGGCTCATTAGGTCCCTGAAACACCTGGGATACCCCTAAACCTTTTTATTGAAAGGGGTCACTTAGCCATTGCAGCTATTTTGTCTGTCATCTCCTTACCTACGGTTAATGTTTTCCTAGATGATCAATGTAAATGCAGTCACAACTGTAACATAGGCACCAACCTTTAAGGCAGGATCCTATTGTATAACTGGCAAGTGGCCAGGATCCTTTAAGGCTCTGGCCGGGATGTTTAAAGTTACAAGGGAAGTTCAAATGCCACTCACTTGGAGCAGATTCATCAGGTCTATTCTAGATCCAAGGCATACGTCACTCAACGACATAGTCACCTATTACAGACCAGTGCACTTGCACAATATCTGATGGTTGCTTTCAAAAAACTAACAACCAGGGCCTGCAGCGATGGCTCAGCCATTAGGAGCACTTGTTTTTGCAAAGAGCCTGGGTTCTGTTTCTAGCACACACGTGGTAGCTCCCAACCATCTGGAACTCCATTTCCATGTTGCCTTCTTTTGGCCTCCAAGACCTTCAGACAAGCATTTAGTATACATACATACCAGCAGGCAAACAATACACACAAAATAAAGTAAATATTATTTAAAAATATTAGCTATCAACAATATAATAAAAACAGAATGAGAAGCATATATTTATATACTCTAATTCATTACAAATTTTAATCATATGAAAGATGAGTAATACATGGATCACAGTTACTCATGAAGCACATTATTCTAAATTTCATTTAACCCTTCAGTTGCTTCTCCCAAAACACATTTTGTATTTTTTCCTCCTTATTCTATGTTCATGGCAAGCCAGTTGTTTCAATTAATGAATGATTCTATGTAAATTTTTGTTCTTATTAGGAAAAAGTTAAATTAAGCTGTGTAGTTGTATGATGAAAATTTATTTAGTTGCCAAGAACACAACCAGCTTCTTTCTCAAACTATATTATAATCTTCAGATAATGATATCTATGTCCACAATTCTTTACGCCATTGTGTAGGAGATGTAGTCTTGATGCTTTGTGCACTATTCTCTCTCAACTTTCTCAACTAAATAAAGCTTATTACTTTAGCCTTTACTGTGGTGTTCATCAGTTACTGTGGCCTAAGTATTCTTGTAATGGTTGCCTTCAAGCTCCTGATCTATTGCCAAAGAATTAGAATTGGGAAGAGCTGTGCTTTACCTCAGAGTGATGTCTCTTCTATATAGAATCAAGAGTAGCAAGGAATTGCAAGTATGTGTATAATTTTAAGTTATATTTCATACAACTGCAGTTAGTGTATAGCAAATATAATTAATGTTTTGATGTTGGTTTTGCTTAGTAAGTGGTTTGCAAACCTGAGAATATAAAATCACTTTAGGAAGATGAAATAGAGTAAGCAAAGTTCACCATGACTTTATCACAGAAATGACTGATTTATCAGTTCACTTTGGATAGACGTACAGAACATTGTGTAAGACCTATGTTTGAATCTGTTGTAGTTTCAGTGTTACCTTTACTGAAATATTGTTTGTTCCTCAAATAAGAGCCAATGATAGTATCAATCTTGAATGCTATTTGATGAATAAAAGCAAATGCTAACTACACTTGTTCCCCAAATGCAAAGTAGATTTAAGTGTCATGATTTCTATGTTAAATAATGGGGAAATTTTTCCTTATATGCTAATTAAAACCTCAAAGTTTGCAATTTTTCATTCTAAGGGATGCAATTTAGCAATTTTCATGTAATATTGGGGAAAAGTTCCATTTTCCCATTTTATGGAAATGTGAGGCTTTACAAGCAGTACCGAATTTTTGCTTTGTGATTTGCTTTGTGGAACTCCAGCTTTGTGATTATCTTAGGGGGATGGGCATTGAGGAGAACTCGAACTCTAAATTGTGTACCAAGTCCTGGAGGAGTTAGTGATATAACCACAGCACTAAAAAGCTGACACCTTTGCATGGTGTGTTACTGAGCTGTTATGTCTGATAGGGCATGCAACTTAAAGAAATTTCGGACATGAGACAGGGCAAGACAGTCCTGAGTTTCCTCCATCTTGTATTCTTGCTGTGGCTATTTCAGATTTAAGTAGAATTTGATATCCTTGATGGCTAATCCCATGGAAAATTACCCAACTATATTCTATGACTGGAGGCCAAGATGTCCCAGCCCAACATATCTTAGCATAATTGCTTGCTGCTTGCTTATGCAAACTTCCCCTTACAGCTGCTGAGATATCAGGATGTGTGTTTTTTTTTATTTTCTTTTTCCATTTCAATTAAAAACCCCTTGCTTTAAATGCTTGGTGTTATACTTAATTCCCAAATACCGAGGTGTAGTCTCAGCAGGCTGTAATAAATATTTTTAATTGGGTGTAGACTGTGTCTATAGTCTGTGTATAGACTGAGCCCATCTCTGTTTGGTTCCTAGAACAGGACAAATAATATTTTTCAATTCGTGATGGTTTTATCAGGCCATATTTCCATCCTACGCTGAAAAATAGTTGTACACTTATACTTTTCTTCTTACTTTGATTTAAGAGATAAGCCAAGACTTTTGCATTAAATTTGATAAGTATATAAGCATACATATTGTAAGGGTAATTGCTTTCTTCTCCATACAGATGAGTTTAGTGTGGATTTAGTTTAAGATTAATATAGATGTAATTCTTTTTCAGATTGAAATCAGACAGAGTAAAATTAAAGAGTTGCAAATGACATCAGCAGTTTTGCAAAATTGTCTTGCAGTTTGTCTTCTATCAGCTTAAATTCAGAAATGCCTTCTTATTATGGACCTGCATTACCATTTCTATAGAGAATTCCGGATGCTCTATAAAGCACTTTGTTTTGTAATTTTCTTCTCAAAGCAATATATATATATATATATATATATATATATATATATTTCAATTGTTTTGTTTTAAAATAAATCAAGGTTTAAAAAAGAAACTACAGAAGTAATTTTTTTCGTATAAGTGTCACATTACAAGAAAAATGATTTATCCTTTATCTTTGGAGGCCAGGTGGTATAGAGAAAAGACATTAATTTAGCATCAGATAAAGCAATATTTATTTTTCTTCCCATTTTTTAAAAACACGTTAGAATTAAAGTGCTTTGGAAACTGAATATCTTCTTTTCCCAGTAGGATCTAAAAACAGAGAAGCGAGTCTTCTCTTTATAATCCAGAATGAAATCTAGCTGCATTTTGCCCACCCAGCCTACCGACTTGTGTTTATAGTCAAATGCATGAACAGCTATCTGTATTGACTGCTGAGTAAGTTGAAAGTTAATTTGGCTGTACTTTCATAAATGTATTCAATTGCTGATGACCTAATGCTATTAATTTTAGGCAATTTACGTAAATATCCAGGCAATTCAAGAACAACCCTGTTACCTGCAGCGCACAACGCCTGTCTGCGCTCTATGCACTACCATACAGTTCACGAGCTCTGGGCAGGGGGCTGGAGGTTGTAACACACAAAGACACACAGAGACAGCACAGACAGAGAGACAAACAGAGACATGGACCTCTAGACACTGGTAAGAAGCCCTTTATTCAATAGCACCATGGAGGCTTATATACCCAACAGTCAGGTGGGCCAACAGGTGAAAACCTTATCCTCTGATCCTCAAGGCAACACGTGCTCGTGAAGCAGAGCTGGTAAATAATTATGACACAGCTTTCAGTAACTCAAATCAGAAGGAAAGTAAAGATCTCTAGCAGGGAAGAGCAGCTCGAGGCCAGGACTCTAAATGATCACAACAGTTACCTAATTACCTATGTGATTCTGAAGGGTAAGTCTCTGTATTTAACCTAATGTTTTAGATTTTGGACCTGGAAAGAATTAAGTTGAGAAAATTAACTTTTACCATTAATATTGTGTCTTTTCTACTGCCTTTGTAGGTAGGTGAACTAGGTCTTTAAAAAATTATCTGCTTCTAGTACCATGTACTAATGTAGTTGAATGGTTATGAAACCTTCTAGGTAATGTCTTATTAATATCCTAATTTGAGAAACTAACATATGAACAGTAAGGTCTACAAATTGTCTTTTTTAGTATCTCCACTGTTTAGTCATTCAGAGGTGGAATGAGCAAATATCCTAACTTTTTCCAAGAAAATGTACATTCAATTATTAAGTTTTGTTCACGTTATTCCTTTAGATTACATTTTATTTTAAAAAGATATATCTTAGACCTATTTTCACTTATCAAGTCTTTGTTCTATGATGTGTATGAAGCTCTTGAAAACTTTTAAGATGTTCAACAGGAAACCACCGATCGTGTGTCACATGGTGGAGACACTGAAACCTGGAGTGCTACAAAAACATTCACACTTCCAGAATAAAAGAGGAATGTATTTTCCGACATAAGTTCTAGACAGCTTTCTTTCATATTAATAACAGGTTGATGCTGACTATGTCAGAGGCAGACATGTATCTTAGGGAAACGTTTGAAATTATTAGGTTATAGGACATTGCAAGCTGTCTTCTCCATTCCATCCCACAAACACACGAGAAGACAGTAAAATGAACGACTTTATGCAGCCCTTGATTAACAGTTTAGTCAATGTAAATGCTCATCTGACTTTTGGTACATAGCTTCCCATTAGCGTATGTACACAGAACACATTAACATCATACAAAATGAAAACAGATGTTAATAGGCTTAAACTCAAGGGATAAAATTAGCTTCATAATAGAATAATTGTAGATAGTCTTATAATGTGCCTGTGTTAATTTGGCTCTTTGAGATTACATTGTAATAGCCTTTTCTCAGTTTACCTAAATATGTCCTAATTTAGCAGTGACTTGTCAAGGGGAACCATTTGCACTCAGCATGGTCCAATGGCTCCTCCACTGAAAACAACTTTCATGGGAATCTGATTACAAAACCAGACTGGAAACAGAATAGAAACTTTATTCCATACCCAGATTGGCACATTACATAGATCCACCATCTAGACTTCTGTGTCCTGTGGGATGTTTTCTATTCAGAATATCACCCCCAACCCCTGGAGTTGTCCAAAGTAGCCCCTGTATAATGCACAGATCTAAACACAGGGTGCTCTGTCTCTCACAGTAGCAGCTGCTACTTTCTCTTCTTCTATTACAGCACAGCCAGAATGATTAAAGCATACATGTGGAAGCAGACTGGCTGGGTTCACATTTTAATATGCTTAGTTGCATTTTTACACTTATCATTATACATTTATGTAGCAATTATTATTATTATTTGCCATGCAATATCTTAGGCATATTTAAAAATATTAACCCACATGATCTCATGAGAGCAGAACCAATATTACAGCCTACAGAGTCTGGCTTAGGGCCCAAGCCTTCAACTTTTTGTGAGCTCTGACATTGGGAAGGTTGCTCAGTTTCTGGAAAATACAGACAAAATAGTATCTTTCTCCCATGTCTTTGAAAGAATGGATGATTTACTATCTGCAAAAAAACATGGAACAGTGCCTGACTGGCAGTCAGTGTCTTTTGACACTGTCAATCTTCCTATAGGTTTACATTATAATAGTGTTCAGATTTTCTTTATCAACACTATGTTATATTTTTTTTCTTCCTTTTAAGTATGGTTTAATTTGTTTTGGTTTTGGTCTTATTTCCTTAACTGAATTGACTGTTATTAAGTCTTCAACTCTCTGACAGAAAGAACTTTGCTAAATCAATTGGTAAATATCCATCTGTAGACGTTCCGTTGTTGGCATTTGAAACAGATTTTGAGTGATCTACAATGATGCTGGGTTGGGGGCTGGCATGATGGCTCAATGAGCAAAAGTACTTTCCACATAATTGGCGTTCAGTTCCTGGAACCCCTGTTTGAGAGAGGAAGGAAGGTGGGGAGGGAAGAAGGGAGAGAGAGAGCGCGCTGTGTCTCTAAATCTGTCTTCTGAGTACCTTAAACATGTTCTGTGGCAATCACACATACATATGCACAAATGCTAATAAATAGAGCAAAAGAAATACAAATGCTGGGTTTTAGATTGCTCTTAAGAGGCCAATGACATGTGGCTAGAATGATGGAATTATGAAACAGCTTTTCTAATATACATGTACAGTAGACCATCCTGCATTCATTAGTATGAAGGCACACTTTGAATAATAAAGATATACATTATGTATATGAATGTTTCGCTTGCATTTAATGTACTATGTACTAAGTATGTGCTTGGTGCACTGTTGACCAGAGGAGCCTGTCATGCTTTCTGGAACTAAAGTGACAGATGGTTGTTTGCTGATATGTGCAAAATGAGAATCAAACCTTGGTCCTCTAGGAAAATAGCAAGGCTCTTAGCCACTGAGCCGTATCCCCAGCTCTTGTGTTCCATAATTTTAACATTTCCAACATACACTCCTCTCATTATGCAAATGCTTTTCCCATAAAATTAACTAGTTGTGTAATCTGCCAAGGAATTGGTTAATGCATTCTATGTTAGTGAAATGTTGATCTGCCCTCAGTCCATTCACAGACTGTCTAGGTTTATTTGCAAAAGATCAAAGCTGATATCATTTTCCATTAGATCCTTGTTTTTACTTTACTAAAAAAGTTCAACTACTCTTAGCATTATCTGATAATGTGTAGTATCCTTTTACACCACTTAATATTATTAGCCATTTTTCTCATCATTTTGTTTGCCAAGTAAATACGTAAATTTGCAGATAGAACGGAATCATTGTTCAGATAAAATAATTCAGGGTTGAGATCGGGTGATAATGTAAGAAGTCAAATGCCATCCAGGCATGGGTCTGTGTTCAACAGAAGAGACTGGAAGCATGAGAGGGGGTGAATAACGTCTGTTACAATTTCGTGGTCTGGGAAAGGAACTTTTAAAAGCAAATTGAAGGCAGAAATGGACGATTCTGATTTTATAAATGATTGGTTCTCTGGGGTAGAGTCGCAAATTAAGTGGCCTTAATGGACAGTTGATTAAACCTGACCGACTTTAAAAATATGTATTTTCCTCCGGATTGGGCAGAGTAAGTAACCTTCACCAAGGAAGGATGTAAGCGTGTTGTATTTGTTGCTCTCTGTAGACTCTCTTTGGGAGAAGTTGGAGAGAACCCTGAAGAGATCAATCGAACTGCCCCAGAACATATCAGTGGCAGAAGCTTTTTGATTCATCTTCAATGGAACACTATTAGTGAAGGATCGAGGTAGTACATGCACAGTCCTCAAGGATATCAGGAATGAATGGTCAGTGGAAGCAAACTACAAGTCAGTGAACACATTTAAGAATGCTTCTAGGGCTGGAGAGATGGCTTAGTGGTTAAGAGCATTGCCTGCTCTTCCAAAGGTCCTGAGTTCAATTCCCAGCAACCACATGGTGGCTCACAGCCATCTGTAATGAGATCTGGTGCCCTCTTCTGGCCTGCAGACATACACACAGACAGAATATTGTATACATGATAAATAAATAAATAAATATTTAAAAAAAAAAAGAATGCTTCTAAAGAACCTCCTAGGGTAGTGATGGGGTTGGGAATCAAGGATCAGGTAGGTAATGACAATGTGCAATTAAATTTTGACTTTGTCTTGCTTGCTTGACCTAGTGGAATCAAAAGAGTGATTGGACTATAGGAAAAAACAAAAAAGAAACCTCCTTAATTCTGCCCTTAACCATTACCGCATCGCATGGAGTGAATGTATACTACCACCGTTGACAGTGATTCTATCATGTGAGTGGGTACGGATATAAATAAAAATACATTTTGGGGGCTGGAGAGATGGTTCAGTGGTTCAGAGCACTGACTTTTCTTCCAGAGGAACTGGGTTCAATTCCTAGCTCCCACATGGGAGCTAACAACTGTCTCTAACTTCAAGATATGACACCCTCACACAGACATACATGCAGGCAAAATACTAATGTAAATTTAAATGAAAGTAAATAAATTATATAAAAATAATATCAGTGTTTCAGAATTTTTTAAAAAATACATTTTGGGAAGAAGTGAGTCAACTGTTTATTTTCAACTCCTTTTACACACCATTATTTTCTTTCTTCAATCTTGGGTAGTACCCAATTTTGTGATGAAAAAATAAAACAGAATATCTCATCCACATCAACTCCTCCCACCTCTGCATCCCATGGCTTTTGTAACAAGAAGATTATGATAATAAGTTTATCTTATACTTGCTATGTCTAGCTGTAATTGGACTTTTTCTTCAGAACTTTGGCTCCCAAATAATGGCACAGAGATTTTTAATTAATTATCAACATGTGACTGATAGCTTAGTCTTCTTTCTAACTAGCACTTATAACTTAAATTAACCCATTTCTATTAATTTGCTTTCTGCCTTGTGGCTCTATTGCCTCATTTCCAGAGTACCTATCCTGCTTGCTCTGCATTTCATAGCATTTCTGCCCTTCTTCTTCCCAGCATCCTCTGTGCATGGAAATCTTGCCTAGCTATTGGCCATTAATTTTTTTATTAGACGAATTAGTGTGACAGGTCTTCATAATGTACAAAAAGATTATTCTACAACAGCTAGCCATCATGAAGGAAGAGGCAACATTTTGAGCACTTTTGTTTTTGCTAAAATTTATAATTTCCTCTCTTTATTTATTGCTTATATTGTAATGCCCAGAATTTAGACTCATTTACGCCCCCAAGTTTTAAATCAATGCAAATTAAAGCAGTATTGAGTAGAATTAAAGAAAATTTGATGCTGATGGTGATTTAGTCGCACTGATTTTACAAATTTGACATTATTTCTGTCATATGGAGTCCATTGTGGAAAGCATGCATTTTTCTCTTCTCTCAATACTCTGTGGCCACTCCTTCAAAAGGAGGACAACTTTGATGATCAAAACATAGAGTCAAGCTAGTTGTTTTGGGAAACTTTAAAAAAAATAGTGTTCTGGAAAGGGGAAAATGTATTTTCTTTAGTGGCTTGTCACTGGGTAATATATCAACCACACTACAGGGGAGGCCCCATTCATAGGAAGTTAACCAAATCAAAATGGACCCCACATTTAGTATTTTCCTTTATGTGGTTTTTTTGTATTGCTTTGACACCTTTTGAATTGTGGACTTTTTTCTTTGATTTTTGACATTTTTGTTTTTGTTATTTTGAAAAAGAGAGAAAGAACATAAAATTAGGGAGATGGGGGAAGATCTGGGAATATTTGGGGGAGAGGAAAGATTATGATCAAAATACATTGTATGCAAAACATTTGAAATAAAATGCTGTTCTAGGCATAAGACAGATGAGTTGGAAAATAGAATCAGTAATGCAGTATCTATGCATCAACAGTGTTTAATCTCTTATGACTTTAATGTATAGCAATAAAATAAGCCTCCTAGGGAATCAGGGGAGTCAGCCTTGATGGTTTCACATTACTTGGTTTATCTACACTTCTGTAGCTGCTCAGCTCTACTGATTTGAGTAGACCAATTTTGTTTGTTTACTGTTACTGCTGTTAATAACGTGTCTTGATGTGGAATTCATTCTGAATTCTTGATGTAATTTTGATATCTGTTTATTATGAATTGATATTGAGGCTTACCTTGAGAAGAAAATCTTCCTTTGGGTTGGTTGTTAGGTATGGAAGGTGGGTACATTTATGTCATCAGTTAGAAAACTGATACAATAAAGTTTAACTGCATAGTTATCAATATTAATTATTATAAAATAACTTGATAAGATAAACTCTCATTTTAATTTCATATTTACTTCCTTAGTGTGGAAGTATTAAATAGGAAGAGCATGAAGAAATTTACCTGATATTTCTTAGTAGACATTCTAACATGGAAATGAAATAAGCTGACATGTGCAAATTTATATATGGATACTGGAATGTACGCAAATCTTAAATAGTTGGCAAAGTTATATCAACTGGATAGAAAATTCTAGAGAAATAATGTTTTCTTATGGCCATTCTGGATAATAGACCTGGCCGTAGAAATAACTCTGAATTTTATGAAGGTGTCTATAAGACATTTTATTCTACTTTTATACTAAAATTATGACTCATTTTTTTCATTAAGGAAGAACTGTATGACTTTTCTTTTTTCTTGTATTTTCGGGATTTGATTTTTCTGATTAGCTTAGCTCCTCTAGATAAAATACCTCCTCCTCCTCCTTTTCTTCTCACTACGTAGTCCTGGCTGGCCTGGAACTTGAAGAAGAGGGTGGTCTAAAACTAATTTGTCCCTTGAATGATGGAGCTGCACACCACTGTGACACCCAGCATAGACGAAGTACTTTTATTCAAGACAGGGTTTCTCTATTTAACAGCCCTAGCTGTCCTGGAACTAGTTCTTGTAGACCAGGCTGGCCTCGAACTCACAGACATCTGCCTACCTCTGCCTCCCGAGTGCTGGGATGACAGGTGTGTGCCACCACCAAGCCTGTAAATATATTTTTTTTTATAAAACAGGGTAAAACTTTAAATTATTTGAAAACAGTTTAAAGTTGATGGAAAAATACTACACATAATTTCTACAGTTCAAAAGCTATTTAAATGTCCATTCAATTTCTAAACCTGACATTTTTATTTTTCTTTGTAGCTTTTCCTTAAGAGGTTTGCACTATAGCTTTAGAAGTAAGTATCCTTTTCTATTTGATGACTTCAGATGTTTACTTATTACAAAGCAGACAAGATACAATTTAATTTCATTGTTTCTCTTGAATTGTTTTTCTTCTAATCTCAGTTCAATTATCCTATTTCTTGTATTCAATTAAAATGCAGACTTTATATTATTGTCTCTATTAGTGGAGATACGTTTTTATCACTTAATTGGAAAAAGCTTTGAATACTTTAATGCTTTTATAATCTTTAATTTACATTGTTCTAATATATGAAGGATGTGAGAGTTAAGCCACCCAATAAAATTTTAATGCTCTAAATAGACAGATAATTCATTTCTTCTTAAAATCTGTTTTTATAAATTATTTCAGAATGTAAAACAATGCACTTTGATAAGATTCAACACCAACTCTTCTACCAACTCCTTCTTGGTCTACCTTTCGCCGCTCCATCCAACTTAATATCCTCATTTAAAGACTAGATCACTGAATTCAATTTGTATACCCTGGATATTTGCAAACCTACTAGGGACACATCTTTAAAGAAAATTGATTTTCCATCCCCCAGAAGCCATCAACTATCATTAGCTCATAAGGAGTAAGGGGTGTTGCTTTACTGGGCCCTTTATTTCTATGCTCAGATGTCATTTGGCCTGATCTTGTACAAGTATCATTCAGGCAGCTGTAGCTGCTGCAAGTTCATGAGTGAAGTGGTCCTGTCACGTCCACGTCATACTTATCAGCCTTCCAGGACCCCTGATTTTTTTTAATTCTTTTCATGATTATCTCTGAGTCTTGTCGTGAGTGACAGTGATGTCCTAGTTGGGGAGGACCAATCAGCTGACTGTTACTCTATTCACATTGATCAGTTATGAGTTTCTATGTTCGCCATCACCTACTGCACAAAAAAAACTTCTCTGCAGAGGGCGGAAAGCTGCGCTAATCTGAAAGTATAAATATAATAATTTAAAGGACAGTTTGAAACTGTCCCAGATAACTCATTTTATCTTATATTAAATATTTCAGGAAACTAAAAAAAAAATTGGAGCTATTTGGCCTTAAGCAAAATCTGACCTAGTATCTATAAATAAACATTCCCAGCATCCACATTTACAGTTGACCATTTGTTGTTCTTGAAGTCAAATTTACTGTTAGACTGGCTCTCTTTGAGTTTCCAGAGTGCCTCCTGGGCTATTGAATGTCTTCTTTTTTCTTTTTAACTTCCTTCCTTTTTTTCTTTTTTTTTTCTTGTGTGTGTGTGTTTATGTAAGAGAACAACTTGTGGGAGTCTTTTTCCACCATATAGTTTCTGGCAATTGAACTCAGTTTGTCAGGCTTAGTGGCAAACCCACTTATCTATTGAGACATGTTCCTGGTCTCCTTGTATTCACTTTCATTTGAGTCACTATCATGACCTATTTAGGTCACATGCCTAAATAAAACCAAGCATCACACATCTAGAATCCAAATATATTAACTTTGTCTAGAGTCATGAGCTGTCTCTGGTACTATATCTTCAGACCTTACAACTACCTATATCCATCACCTGTTACGGTATAATCCAATCCCTCAAAACTCGGTGGCTTGAAACAACCGCATTTACTACTTCAGTTTCCCTGCGCTAGGCTACAGGGATTTCCTTGTTGAGTTCTTATTCCCGGGTCTTCTCAAAAGCTTAAAGAGACTTTGGCTAGTACTACAGTAATTGCAGCCTCAACTGGGAATCTACGTTCAAGTTCTTTATAGTGGTTGCTGGCAGAAGAAGACTTGCAGAGTCTTGGGATGGTGGGCCCCGGTGCTCACTGGCAATTGGCTGACGTCCTCTCTCAGTTGCTTACCACATGTGTCCTTACAATACGAGTCTTTGTCTTATTCAGATTTGGAGCAAAGAACGCAACAAGGAAAGAATGCCAGCAAAAGCAAATTCACATTTTCGAAAATAATCTGATCATAGAAGCCCCATTCATCCTCTCTTGGATATTCTATTTATTATAAGTAAGGAACTAACTAGCCAACTCACATATAAAGAGCTGGGATCACCAGGGCCCGTGTTAGCAGCTGTCTACTTCTGCAGCTCAATGGGCTGACTAAACCATTCGTTTTTTTTTTAATGCAATGCAAATATGTTGTGAAGGTGTGACTTCTGAGAACGTGTCTACTTTCTCTTTTTAGTTAAAATATCAGATGTCCTATGAATTAAAATGTCTCTCCTTTCTATCAACATTGGTCACTAAAATAGTATCAATGGCAGCGGAACTATGAAGTTCTGAGGGCAGTAGGCTTAGAAAATGGATTTGGTTTTATTTAGCTCTTTTAAATTGCTAATTGTAGATACCCAAAGGCCCTAAAATTGATCCCAGGTAAATATGCAGAAAATTGAACATGTTCCTTTTAATCAGTTCAGGGCATCCCATTTCTAGCAGAATAAATGACTTGCTAATGAAATAGTTAGGCTTGACCTGTAATGGTCACTTGCTGACTCTGGTGACAGATAAAGTTTGTATTTATGAACATTTGAAGCGTAACACCTGTATCAGTATTAAAGAACTGCAGAAAAATATTTGAATCCTAGGAATCTCACAAGCAGATCAAAAGTAAATCTTTTCAAAAATTTATCCACATAAAAATTTGAAATCCATTCCACAATCAGTTGACTTTCCCATGTGCTCTGTCTTCTTTGGTCGTAGCTGTTTTTTTTTTTTTCTGAGGTGTGTGTGGGAGCATTCAGGTATTTAAACTACTCAGATTAAAGAGAAAATCCAGGATCTTGGGAAAGTTCAGAAGCACTCTCGAGAGCACCGAACTGGCTTTGTAGAAACATTGCATCTGAGTGGATCAAACAGCTGCTCTGAAAGCTGTCAGCTCTGATCCTAGCATTACATCTGATTTCCACTGTGACTTGGGTAAACCATGCAGAGTCTATGTATGTGCATTTCTGTCTCATTTACAAAACGGAGCACTAAAGCGCCCATTCTGCTTACCTTAGCTTATGACATTCATCTAAATCAAATGTGAATTATTGTCCCATCCTTTCCAATGCACTGAAATTTAAAGCAAACTTTTCCCACTGTAAGTTCTATCCAGACAGGGGACACTTAGATTAAAATTTTATGTAGACAAGAATTTTAGACATCATGGGTTACTTTTAGTAGTATTAGACATTGATTATGCACAAGGTTTTATTTTTCAAATTTTCTATCATGGCTTATTACTTTCTGTGATGAAAGATAAGACGTGGAAATTCAAGCTAGAGAATTTTACATTTATGAGAGGGTTAGAATTCAGAAGCCATGACACAGGTGGGTTTTAACAGCTAGGGTGATGAAGGAAGGCTTCAAAATGGATTTGGTGTGTGATTGGAAGAATAGATAGGGTTTTAAATTGTGGAGGTGATGGATCAGAACTTTTACTTTGATGAGAAATGGTCAAAATATGGCTGGGAGAAATGTATAAACTTTCTGCAGAGGGAGAGGACTCAGTGTGAGTCACCTTGTATGTAAGACATCTAGCAAAGCATTCATGTTTTAAGTTAGTAAGTGGGATTGGTGTCAGAATCTGGAGAAGCTTGGAGGTCAGGGGAAGTAATTTCCAAGGAAGTTTGTGCAATAGAAATAAATAGATATGAGTGATTCTCAGTGACATAGTTAATGAGGGAAAGGCTAAGTTAGGAAGTGGATGCAATAGTCTAGAAGGGGTCTATCACATTAAGTCTGGTATTCTTCACAACCAGATGCTCAGCAAAAAATTAAATTACCAGGCCTGAAAAGAACTCCAAGTTTTAAGGAAGTGATATCACCCAACATTATTTTCTTATTAAATTTCTTTATAATAGATCATTTCTAGCACATGCACTCAGATATACACACAGACACACATAGACACAGTTTTCCTTTGGTAAAATTCAGTTATTTATAGATAAGAGGTAATCTTTAAATGTTCCCATATCATTCTTGGTTTTGATATTGTCCCTAAATTATGCTCAATTATCTAATAAGAACTCTTGTTTTTGCACGCTACAGTAGACTTTAGCCTGACCTCCTTTCCTCCCCCTCTCTCTTCCTTCCTTCCAGATGTCTCCTGGACTAGACAGTGGCTTGTTCTTGCAGTTTCCCAGCAAAGTTTTTGTCATTAAATATAACCAAATTTAACGTTTCCTCTCTCCTCATCTCAGAAGCATGTCTTTTTGTTTTGGTTCCTCCCTTCTTGTGGATGAAGATACAGGATTCCATGCTCTAACTCATGCTATCTGGAACATACTACATAAACTCAGCTGACTTCAGACTTGTAATTCTGCTGTCTCATACTCCTAGGGGCTGCCATTATAGGTGTGAACTCAGATACCCAGCTTTCAAAAGCTTAATTTTATGTGTAGTGAGAATATAAATAAGCAAATGTGATATTCTTTATCTTTTAAGAAATAACTTTCTTTTTAAACCTGTGAAAGTTACAGAAAGACAAGGTGTCTTGCACAAAAGTAACACCGTACTCCTATGTGAACAGTGCTCATTTAGATGCTCCAGGCTATGTGCACTTGCATATCTAAAGTTTTGGTATAAATATGAATTTCAGTAGTTAAATTTCTTATCCTTAAGAATCATTTAGGCAGTCCTTAATTCTAGATTTTTGGAAATAATTAAGAAAGAATTATTGAAGATCACATGAGACTTCACTATGTAAAGCTTAATTCATTTATTGCTGAACAGAATGTGTCTGTCATTCACTGGTCTTCAGGGGCTCTCTTACAAACTTTCCATTGTCGTGATCAAATACCATGACCAAGGCAATTTATAAAAGACTGTTTAGTTTCAGTTTTGGGTTTCAGAGGGCTTGAGTCCATGTTGTCAGAGCAAAGGCATGGTGGTAGGAACAGCTTAGAGCACATATCTTAATCCTTAAGTAGGAGGTGAGAGTAGGGGAGGGAAATAGAGATAGGTAGATAGATAGATAGATAGATAGATAGATAGATAGATAGATAGATAGATAGATAGATAGATAGGTAGACAGACAGATAGATATAGAGGGAACTGGAAACAGTGTCAGTGTTTTGAAACCTCAAATCTCTCCCCTAGTGAAATACCTCCTCCAACCAGACCTTAACTCCTTATTCTTTTCAAACAAACTTTTCCAATTGCGGACCAAATATTCAAATCTATGAGCTCATAGTGCCCATTCTCACACAAACCACCACATGGATTGGGCTTCTGCCTTCCTAGCTGCATTTTTAACTCCTTCTCACCTATTTATCCACATGGGATTGTGGCATTTTTTTAAAGCATTTAGAAGGTATCTCACCACTCATTCCATGCATAAAATTTCTAATCACTTCGGGAATAGGTAATTGTGCTCAATTCTGTTACTTTGCTAAATATTCACACACTCATATCCACAAGAAAGAATTATTCCTTATCTCCAAAATTTTCAGCTTATCCATACATTATCTGGTGTTTTGGTTAGATTTTATATTGCTTTGAAGAGACACTATGAGTACAATTATAGAAGTCAAAAGATGGGGCTTCACAACAATTTCTCCAATGTACCCCAAGCATTGAAAGCTGTTGTATGGCATAAATCCAGGGCGTGGTCATCATATAGAGATTGCCTTTCTAAGTTAGCATAATCTCCCTCTCCAAGAAGTTGGTCTTGAGAGATTTCCAAACCTCTGTCCCTAATTATTGTTTCATGGTCTTAGCCACCAGGTCCTCCACTGTAATTGAGGACCAGGCTCCAAAACTGCTGTAACCAAGTCTTCCCAGTCTTGAGGGATAATTCTATTACAAAGTTAACAATGAGTTTAACGTTTGCTTTACAAAAAGTGAATCCATGCCATATGAGATTTTCACTTCCTTTAATCTCCCTAAATCTAACATTTTCACAAAGGTCTGTTTAACTCTTACACAACCTTGGGGATAGCTATCATTTTGCACTTGGTCCTATAAGGTGACTGGATATATTAAAGATGGTTATTTCAAAACCTTAGGCTGTTTCTCTTTAACCTTATAATAGAATGCTGAAATTGGTTCTTCATTAAATTTCTGTCTATATCTGAATATCTCTATAATCTGTTTTAATAAGTTTTTCTAAGGCCTGTACCTTGACACTCATATAAACCAACTTTTTCTGAGATAAACCAAGAATTATCAAACTAACAATAAAGATTATCAAAATGACAATTAACATTATGTCAATCCCAGTTAAATCGATTGTCCCTTCACTTAATTGTTTAATTTCATATCATCCATTGTGTAATCATACAGAGACCCAATTTTCTCCATCATAATTGTGTTTCCCAATTTTTTTTAGTGTGGGGAAAAAACTACCTCTCTTTTTTCTTAATTTATTTTCCCCTTTAAAAATTCCCCATTGTCTCACCAAATGTGCTGCATAGCATGTCTGAATGGAGAACACAGGCATTGAACTGCCTGGCTGAATACAGCCGCAGCTGCTAGTGTGTACCCGTGAGCTGAGAGTGTGCAGCAGTTGCAACAACAGTAGAAACCTGAGCAGGTGTCAAGGCAGCTACCTACTGGGACAGCAGCTCAAGGAGGAGCTTCAGGGGAGGCGCACAACCCATGGAGCAGAGGGAGCCAGCTGTCTGAAAAATGCACACGGGTTTGTGTGGAAGAAACATGCATGCCAGGAACTGCCTAAGGTCAGAGCCAGCCTGTTTAGAGCAGGTAAGTCCTGTGGCATTAGAAGTCCAGGTACTTCTGGAGTTTGGGAGGCAGCTGGAGACTGTTGTAGAGTAGCAATAATAGGAAAGGCCAAACTCACTCAGAGGCTTGGGAAAAAAACAAGAAAACTTAGCCAGTGGGGTGGTAACTCCAGCAGGCGCCCCCATGTGTTTCAGTGACTGAAAAGCCACAGGCAAGTGACTTTTTTTTTTGAGAATTCATAACATAAAGTTGGGCGCCAATTGTTACATGAGTCTAATTGGTCTTATTAATAAAAACTCAGAGCCAAATATCGGGACAAATGCTGAAAGATCAGGGAGAGAAAGGAGTAAGCCACAGCCAACTCTTGCTAACTCGTCAGTCAAAAAGGGCCAAACTACTGTTTTCTCCCACATTATATTCTTCTCTGTGTCCAGCCATTTTACTTCCTGTCTGTACAAACCTCCATGGTTGACTGGTGGCTAGCTCCACCCTCTGATCTTCAGGCAGGATTTATTTGTTTGAGTACAAACAAGATATGACCACATAAAATTCTTAATGTGGGTACTGAGAATATGAACTCATGTCTTCATGCTTGAATGGAGAGCATTTTTTTGACTGAGACACATCCTCATCCCTTAGAAGGGGATTTTAAGATATAGCGACGTCATTAATCAATCTGAGAAGTTCAGAAGGGGAAGCTTACAGGGTGGTCCTCTGCGCATCTGCATCCATAACTGCACATCTGCTGGTGATCATGCTGCAGCTATTGGTCAGCAGGCTAACACTCAGGAAGGATAATTAAGCACAGAACAAATAAGAACAAGAAACTAGACTGTGCTCCTTAATCTGTTTACCATGCTGTCTTACTTTCACAACTTCTAGAGAGTAATGACTCCTGAGTCACTTCTGCCAAATCCTCTTTTAGCCAACTATAGCATGGCACTTTAGAGGTAAATTCAATCTATAAAAGCCTTTCCTGCTTATAAATGCTTGGTCTACACTACTGTGCATGTCACTATTGGCATGAGCCATGTTAGGAGTATTCCTTTCCTTTAACCATGGAATAAGATGAATAATGCATGGTACATAGCCACAGCTGGTGCAGGGCCTCATCACATTCTCATTTCTTACATAACATGAACAAGAAGTAAATATTTGGTGTAGCAAGCCACTGAGATGCTGTAGCTGTGCCTGGTGAGTGCTACAGTGACAGTGGATTTGATCCTGGGAGTGAAAAACTGCCTAACCCCAAAATACACAGATACATGTTATTTGTTTTGCTTCTGGTTAGCGAGGAATCAGGAATTCAGGGAAAGAGTGACCTGTGTTTTCCATGTTCAAAACGTTCTTTAAAAAGCCATAATGGATAACTTGGAAGAGACATGATGACATTGTAAATTGAGGTTAGGGTGAAATGTTTCATAAAAGAATGCCACTGGCATGAGCTGGTTGTTATCAACTGCATTTAATAAGGTCTTTAGGAGAAAGACAGGGAGTTATAAAAGAATTGTCTTTTTTAAATACAAGATGAGAAAGAAAATAGAAAAATAAGACCTGCATATTAGCAAATGGAACATTTTTCTCTTACATTTAAAAGAAAATACTAAATTGTGTAAATTCTATTAACATTAAGATTTAGACAGTTTTTGTGCAAAATGAACCCCAAAATATTATGTTATTACTACTTTTTAAAATGTTTTGATTAGATTAATGTGGTCCCAGGAATATTTGTTGAGTAAAAACAGAATTGTTAAGAAAATATTACCAAGGAAGCCTGAATAAAATACATGATTTCAGAAAGCTATTTTTAACAAAGTACTGCCACTGCACTACTGGTGCACGGACTTAGCTTTTAAGGGTGTGTCTAGCTAAAAGTGATATTAGTCTGAATTAACACTTGACTGTATATAAAGTGTTTAATAATTTTTCAAGTTCATATAAGGTTTTTCAAGCTGGCCACCATTCATCTGGAAGAGAAAACAACTCTAAATATATGGTAACCTTATAGCAGAGCTACAAAAGGCATCAAGAAAATCCAGATAGAAATGTGAAGATAAAAATTTCCAGAAACTGTCATCACCTCTCTGCCAGTAGCAGACTGAGTAGTATATACAGATCTCTATGTTGTGATCTGCGTAGGTCTTTCTTTTTTTCTTTTTTTCCTTTTTTTAGATTTATACAACATTCTGCCTCCATGTATGCCCACATGCCAGAAGAGGGTGCCAGAACTCATTACAGATGGTTGTGAGCCACCATGTGGTTGCTGGGAATTGAACTCATGACCTCTGGAAGAGCAGCCAGTGCTCTTAACCACTGAGCCATTTCTCCAGCCCCCTGTACAGGTCTTTCAAGAAAACTGACCAATTTGGCATTTAACAAAAGCTACAAGCAAAGACATACTAACTTGTGTTTCATAGTATGAAGAAAATACTCAGAAAGATAAAAAAAAAAAGAGTGTCATTTAACAAAATAATACTGGAAAGGTTTCTAAGCATTAAAATTTTACAGAGCAATGTTTTGAGAGAATGGGACAAATCAGAGGCCAAAACCTTAAAATTTACAACATCTACAGGTACTTGAAGAAAACCCCATACACTGTTGGGATCATTTGGAGTCCTGGCCTCCAGCTGCTCTTCCCTGCAAGAGATCTTTACTTTTGATTTGAGTTACTGAAAGCTGTGCTTCATTCACAAGCATGTGCTGCCTTGCCTTGAGGATCAGAGGATAAGGCTGTCACCTGCTGGCCCACCTGACTGTTGGGTATATAAGCCTCCATGGTGCTACTGAATAAAGGGCTTCTTACCAGTGAGTAGAGGTCCATGTCTCTGTCTGTCTGTGTGTCTTTGTGTGTTTCAGCCTCCAGCCCCTTGCCCGAAGCTTGCGAACTGTATGGTAGCACATAGATCACAGACAGGCCTTTGTGCGCTGCAATACACTTTTTAGTAATCCATGCTGTAAACAAAAAATCAATAAGAGTATTTATATATAATATTCTTTCAATATTTGTAAGAATAAAAACATCAAAATGTGTGATTTTGTGCACACGTGTGTGTGGTGTGTGAGTATCCATGTACTGGTGAGAACACACATATGTCACATATGCCTGTATGAAATAAATACACACCCTTTGAATGTCTAAATTTATTAATTTATTATGTCATTTTCAATAATATAACATTGATTTATCACCAAATGTTTGAAAGAAGTTTGTTATATTAAACAAATTCTTATTACATAGAAAACAAGAGTTCCAATAATGAATTTTAAGAATTTAGTAAATAATTATGCCAATCCAACATCAATTGTTTTAGCAGACTGGAGAGATGGGTCAGCAGTTAAGAGAAATTGCTGCTTTTACAGAGGATTTGTGTGAGGTTACCAGCACCAACAAAACAGTACACAACTATCCATATTTCAGGTGTAACACATCAGTGCCTCCCTGACTTCCCAGGCCTGTGATGCATATAAATAGTAGAAAAATACTCATATACATACAAGAAAAGTAAGTAAATCTTAGTAGTTAACAGAGTGGGGAATTTTCAATTCTTTTGCTGAGGCCACATATTAACAAACTGAGAAAGACCTTAAAATAACATTGTAACCTTTTTTCTAAACACAGAGTCAAAAATTCTCAAGAAAATACTTGAAAAAACAGACAAGACAATGATAAAATTAACAAACATTAAATTAAAGATGATCAATAAAGTACCACGAATGCAAAGTTGGCTTAAATTTAAATTCTAACCATGCAACTAAACACATAAAGTAGGTAGTCATAGTAATCATATTACATACATGTTACAAAATTCAATTATCTTTTTATAGTAGAAGTCCTACATCTTAATATCTGATATTTGATGAATATCCACAAATATCATTCATAAATATGATATATAAATGGGGAACTATTGAACGTGGTCTAAAGATTTTGTAAAGGCCCTTGCTGTATTGAAAAACAAAGAATGAAGACATATAAATATTGAAATGGAAGAATAAAAGCATTCCATATGAATAGAGTTTTTCTATACAGATGATATATGTATGATATCAAAGCAACAAGAAATTACTATTCTATAAATGAATTTAATAAATCATAAGAAGATCATTACCTATATGTATGTATATGGACAAAACATTTTACACATTACAACTGAGATATGAAATTTTAATATAGGAAACCTCTACAAAAATATTCAAATATAGTGTATAAAATAATTTTAAATAGAAAACCTTAAAGGTGATAAATTGAATTAAGTGTGTTTAGATCTCTAAACAGAAAACACTGAAGTATTTCTTAGAGAGATGATAGTCAATTAAAATAAGTGAAGAGATGCATCATACAGTTAAAAAACGCCATGAAAAAGCACAAGACTCAAAATAGAGTGATGATTCAAGCAGAATCGATGAAGATCTTTCTGTTCCTTTGGTAGAAATTTAAAAGATAAATTTACATGAAAATGCCAAGCATGTAGAATTGCTAAAACAATTTTTATAAAGAAAATTTATTGTACCTAAAGAACTAAGAAGTAAAGAAAAAAGTGCTACCACATATGATTTCAGAGTTGCACACAATGTGAGCCTGGGCTCCGTGGCAGATGCTATATGTGTGGACAAGAAGTATGTAATTGAAAGCACAAGATGATTGGTAATCAGCAAAATGTAAATTTGAGCCAAAAGATAACACATAACCAACAAATGACTAAATTGTGAGAGGCTCAAGAATTTGAGTTACAGAAGCTGCTTTAAATTGGCAGTGGGGTTGATCATGGCAAAATTGGCAGCAGTTTGCAAACTTCAGATAAAGTATTAAACTTATAGCTTAAGGAACTATACTACCTAGAAGAAGAGTGAATGCTAGAATGATCGTTGGATTTACTCCCATTATTTAGGCTATGTTTTATATTATTTTCAATAACCAAACTTTAAAAGAGTACAGATTTTAATTAGAAATTTGTTGATAAATTCTCTTGTACTCATAAAATTGAATTACATTCAGCACCAACTCAACAATGAGGAACCTTGTAAAGAAATGTAATGAAATGAATGAAGCCCTAAACTATGCTCAAGGGGGAGGGAGGATCTAAAGACAAAGAGTACAAATTGTTTGATAAGGGTTGGCAAACTTCTGTTGTAAAGATTGCAAATATTTAAGGTTTATGAGCGATGTAGTCTTGGCCATAAGAAGTTAAATGTCATTTTAGCATGTAATCAGACAGATAAAACACCAATGAGCTTCACTGCGTTCCAATAAAGTTTTATCTATGAAAATAGATGCCAGGTTGGCTTTGGTCCCAAGTTATAGTGCCAACCTCTGCTGTATGATGCAGCTAATACATTTTAGAACAGAAGGAACAAATTTACAAGGGTAGAATTCAAAGTAGACTTGATCTAGTAGTTTGCTTATTGAGGGTTAGGAGAGAGATTTGGTGTGAAATGTTATAAAATGTATCTATATGTCTAACTAGACTTGACAATTATGCATGGTGTATGTTTGGCAGGACTCTCACCTTTCTAGTGTAAGAATGTGCACAAGTATAGAGAAAAGAAAGATCTTAGTGTTTATGAACATCATTAACATTTGCATTGCTGGAGGACTATGTAGAGGGACATGGAGAGTCCAGTGTAATTTAGAAAGACTAAAGAACTGACCATCTGTTTTAGAATCTATAAATACATACTCCACTATAAAATCTGCAGTATGTTGTTATATTAATGAGTATTTTGTTTATAAAATGTTTACCTACTGATTTTTCATTCAGTGACATTTGTCAATAAATAGTAAATTAGGATGTATAGTTAGTTTCTAGATGATCCAGAATGACTTTATAAAGAAAAAATGATATAAAATTCTACTTGTAATTAGAAGCTAATAATTAACAGTGAACTAATTAGTGTTGGCATGGAAATAGCCACAATTTGATTGTAAAATCTCTTAAATACATCACTACTAGACTACTGAGCTTCTGTCTACCATGAAGGCATGTATGTTCTCACCTAAGAATACAGTGCCCTTTTTAAAAAGGACCAGTTGAAAAATATTGCTGTGTCAAACATATTACCAAAAGCCAGTACCCTGAAAACCCAGTGACAAAAGCTTGTGTGATGGTGGAGTGATGGCACTGGCCAGTTTTGTGGATACTTGATATGTTAGAGTTATTCCAGGCTAAATATGAAACTATGCTGCCCAGCAGATAATGCAAGCCTCCTTCAAGAGGAATTATAGTATCCTCATGATAACAAGCCTTTTTACATTGCCTAAATCCAAAGCATTTGACAGGCCAAAGGGTAGAAGGACAACAGCATTTGTATAAAGGAAGCAGGGGCTGGTCTAGGAAGTCATACCCTTTTCTTCCTTTAGATTATCTGATAAATTTTGGAACCTGGTTTCTTTGATAGGACTTTAAAATGCTGACACATCCCACAGCTTCAAGTCTCCACAATGAGCTTATAGGGTGGTTCCCTTTCTATTCCTAAGAAAAAGTCATCTGTCAGTCTGTGCTGGATGGGTAGTACCTCATATGAGGTTTCTGAGTCCACCCAGGGCTTGTAGTCAGCCTTCGTCCTCAGAATACAGTTGAAATCTTATGTGAAATGGAGTTTTCTAGGCCAGTGCACAGCCTGAAACCCACTGTTTTATACACTATAGAGTAACTTTGACTAGGAAGTAGCCTGATCTCAACAGAACCCTTTTTTTTGGTTTATCGAGGGTAGAAAGACAATAAGAAAATGTTAATTTTTAAATGTTAGAATCCATTGTTAAGGTCTCATATTTTTCCCTCCAAAATAAAAGTTAGAATAAGATAAATTTAATAACTATGTGTACAGAAATTTAATTGGTGCAACTGTAGGTGGATGTGTCCTGGCCACTTTCCAAAAAAAGTATGAAGACTCAATATTTATTACATATGCTTGGCTGATAACTCAGGCTTGTTCCTAGGTAACTCTTACACTTAAATTAATCATTTTTTAAATCTTTGCTTTGTCACATGGCTTGGTACCTTTTCTCAGTATGACATGCCAATCTTGTTCTCTCTGCATCTGCCAGTGACTCTAGGCTCTGCCTTTCTCATCCCAATATCCTCAGCTTGATTGTCCCACCTAATTTTTATCCTGCTATGTTATAGGCCAATCAGCTTCTTTATTAATGAATGAGAGTAATAAATATTCATAGTCTACAGAAGGATTATTCCACAGCATTTCCCCCTTTTTGTCTAATTAAAAAGGAAGATTTTTAACCTTAACATAGTAAAACTATATATGATGAAACAGTTACTGAGTAAGAATTACAGTTACAATATGTAGTTTATTTATATTTGGAAAGATTAAAACATACTCTATTATTTATATTATCTTTGAGTCCAAAGTTTTGTATATAGTTACTTTCTATCAGAAAAAAAGAAAATTATAACTATGATTGTTTAGTCTTCAACTCCATCACAGACCCCAGAAAGGTGAAATGTTACCTAGTGATAGAGACATCAGGCTGACTGATGTCAGAGTTTGACAGCCTTGGCAGAGTTTGACAGTCACCTTTCTTTTGTCCTGCTGGTCTAGTTTGGTTAGTAACTGACAGCACTTGAGACAAGGGCAGTTTCTTTGCCTACATTACTAAATTTTCCCATGAATAAAGCAAACTCCATATGGAGGTTTTTCAATGCCTATCATCTTTTTGGAAGTAGATTATTGCTGCCAAGAGCAGACATTTCTCTCTGTCAGGAAAAGCCTTAGAATATTAAATATTTTAGATGCAAATCTATAGGTCTTTGAAGCATTTAAAGACTATCTATCTAAATATATCTGTATATGACCTTGGAAACATACCAAACATGACTATAAGTTTGACTATTATAGATGACCATTAAACTGCATTTCTTAATTATACATTACATTTTAAGTGTAATATAAGCATAATATCTCAAATAAGAGTAGAAACATGCATAAAGTATAACAGAAATAACTTTAAATTTGTATCAATAAACCAAAATTCATATCAATGTAAAATATTTAAGATTAATAATCACTTTTTGGATTAAAGTAGATTCAATAATCTACCTCTTTATTCTATCATTTCTATATCCCCCTTTTTCAACTCAGAAAGAAATCCTTAAATCTAATCTCCTTTGTTTAGGTTTTTCTTTCCTGACCATTATCAACAATAACTTTTAACCAACTGCTTTTAAATGATAATAGATATCCATAACCCAATTTTAAGGGATGTAGACATAGTTTTCTAGACTACTTCTTATTGATTAGGGGTCCTGGCAATCTTTAGACACTGAGAAAATTCAGGGTAATTGTCAAGTCTTGGTTGTAGTATTCTATGAGGCTGGATCATCTCAGTCAGCAGCCTGGAAGTTCTTCTGGATGCTGGATCACCCGGGCCATTGTTTTCATTGGTGTCTAGTCATCTTGCCCTCAATACATAAACTTTTAAAGGTAACAGATATCTGCATTATATAGGTATAGACTGTGTATTGTACACATCAGCCAAAGACTTTTTTGTTTTATGTTTGAGCAAGTAAAATATACATCACATGTTCCTGAGGAAATAAAAGCATAATCTCTCCTGCAAAGTAACACATCTTTTGACTTACATTTTGAAGTAAAGTAAAATGCATATGTTGGTTTAACCTAGCATGCTTCACAATCCAGTGTTTCTTATTAGCTAAAAAAATTAAAGACAACACAATAACATATAGGATGTAGACTCTTTGTTCATTTCATTTTTATGTAGCTTTTAAATACACACACATAATTTAATTTTCAGTGCAAAACATATATATATAATATGGCATATATTATATATATTATAAAACTATATATATTATAATTTTACTCCCTCTTTAAAGACTGTGCCATATTATATGTAAATTATTTTTATTTACCTTTCTTCTCTCTTCCAAAGCTACATATATTTTTAAACACATTTTGACCCATTTAGTAGCCATTTCTGTCTGAATCTGTCTTTACTACACATTTGCAACTTTTTATGTCTGCATGAATAAAAACCCTAAATCTGTCATGAACATTAAGGATCGTCATGTCAATTATTCCTTTTCTTGCTCTAAGACAGGTTATACACAAGACACTCAGTTTTGGGCATGCAACCTATAGATGTGGTGGCCTTATTAAAGTACAGATTTCTAAGTCTACCCCCACACTAACTAATTTAGTAGATACTGGGTAATATCCAACATCTCAATGTTCCAAAATTCTTGGGTGGTATTGATTAAGTTCTAAACTTGTGCTTTATATGGCATTCTTAATGTTTGCTACCTGCATTTTCATCTCTCTAAAAAGAAGATACCTGCTTCTCAAGCTGATGTGATTTTTTTCATGTTTTGTGTATTTGAGAG
The DNA here is from genome assembly GCA_004026605.1 of Ondatra zibethicus. Lineage (NCBI taxonomy): Eukaryota > Metazoa > Chordata > Mammalia > Rodentia > Cricetidae > Ondatra > Ondatra zibethicus. Next base: position 113,470 of record PVIU01001152.1, on the reverse strand, counting down.
CCCTAGTAAAGAAGATACATAAATGGCCACTCCACTGGGGCCAGAGTTTTACAGTGAGTAAGAGAGAAACAATAGCCAGTGGCATCTGTAAGATTGCAGAGCCAAGGGAAAGGGGAGAGGACGGGCCATGGGCTCTGCTAGGGAAGTGGGAGAGAAGAGTGACAGTAGCAAGAGAAGAGAGTACAGTGAGAAAGAAAGAGAGCAAGATGAAAGCAAGGGAGAGAATAGTAAAAGTATCAGGTTTAAGAAGAATGAGCAGTTGAAATGGAGGGAGTTTAGGGTCAAGGAGGAGCTGAGAAGAGTCAAGATGGGGGTTTTGCAGTGTGTAACAGGAACTTGTGAGTAAGGACTGAGGAGTTGGGAGGTAGCATTGACTTTGACAAGCAACTATAGGTTCAAGTCAATGGAGAACCATATACCCCTTCTGCCAGAGGCAAGGAAATGACTCTTTTAGAGGAAAAAAACCACCACATTTCCCAAGGAATGCTGGCTATTATCTAGCAGCCAGAAATCTTCCTATTGCTCATTTTTGAATATATGGACTATCTGAGACATGAGACCTAACATTTAGAACCAGCAGAAAGCTTATCTAGAGGTCTGAACTAATCTTTTTTGCATGAGGTCAATTCCAATCTATTATCCTTCTAAATTTTACTCACCTTGTGCTCTGATTTTGCAGGACTTTATCATTCATTTTCTTTAATTTTGATTTAATTTAATTTTCAGTGGAAAACTTCTATATGCACAGTCAACATATACTTCTTAATTCCTCTCCAGTGTACTAACTTCTCATCTACAGTCTTTTACATATTTTAAGTCATTAACACTAATACATTTCCTGCTCCATTGCTACCTCTTCTGATTGATTTTGAGTGTTAATGAGATGAATTTTCTAGGATACTGCTTTGCCTAGACCATTTCTTCCTGATTAAACTAAGTTACATATTTACTTTTATATATTTTTGTTTTTAAATGCTTGAATTATTACCCTTGCCTAGAATATTTTAAGCTATTCTCTATAATTTGAAAGAAAATTATTTTGTTCAGTGTGCCTGCTCCTTTATCTCTTGGGTCTTATTGTTGTTGTTCAGACTCTCTTTCGTATGCTATGTCAACCATCAAAAGTAAGTTTATTTACTGGCTCATGGAAACACTAACTGTGGGAACATATGTGATAAGCTGTTAGATCCTGGATGTGATATTTAAGTCTCTCTTCACCTTTTACCTCTCAAATTCTCTGTTTTGTTCTGGATGGATTTATTTGTGTTCTGCCCAGCAAATTTTTGAATATGTGTATACCACCTTTTGTTGGCATGAAACTCACTCTTGAATACCATTCCTGGACTTAGCCCAAGGTCTATTCTTTTATTAACTCGATGCATACCAACTTGCTTTGTGTAAATTAGCCTCCCTTCATGGTTTTGCTCTGTTCTTCATTAGCAGAATTTTGTTCTGTTTCTGTATTTGTTTTTTATTTTGAGACATGGTCTCACTGTGTAGCTCTGACTGGACTGTATTGTAGACCAGGTGGGGCTTGAACTCACAGAGATCTGCCTGCTGCTGCTTCACACATACTAGGATTAAAGTCATGAGCCACTATGTTTCACTATCTCTGGCAGTTTTTAGCATTTGGGTGTTTCTTATATTTACACGTAGTCTATTGACCTCCTCAAAATAGAGTTTCCGTGGTTTCTATTTAAGTTCTATACTGAAAAGAGATTTTGGCAACAAATTTATTGTTTGTTTAATATTGTAAGTAAGCAAAGACTAAATATCCTATCACAACAGAATTAGGACCACTAATGTAGACTTTTCTATTTACAGTTTGTTGTTTCTTTTTGCAATAACAGAGCATGTACTAATATCTTATAATGTCTCAGGAGAGTGAGATACCATTGATGTGATCTGACCTGCCTAAGGATAGATGTCATGGGGACATTGAAAAAATATCCTGTCTTACTATGAACTCTAACATGGCTGACAAACCTTTTAGGCTGACAGTACTGCTGTTACAACTAGTGACTATGTCATATGAAATTTCGTAGAGTGTAATAAAATAAACAGTTTTACTTGATTGCTCCTAGGACTTCTTTTGCTTATTTTAGTTCATCACTTCTGATTAGGGAATGGCTTATGATAATGATTAAATGGTTTACAGAGTCCTTAGGGTATACACATTCTTAAATATTTATAGATAATTAAACCATTACACAGGACAGATATTTAACTTAAACCCAAGAGTAAGTTCTAAGACTATAATAAGGTCCACCTTCATTTTTTTAAATTTTTTTTACCAATACTTGCTTACTAATGAATTTAGGGTTGGATCTTTCTATTCCCACTATATATTTTCACTGTAAAATGTCTAGTAGTGCTTCTGAGTGGTAAGAGTGATGTGTTTACAGAAGTGTGGATTATTATTTTAATACTGTTTAGTTTACTAAAATAATAAATAATCAGTGGAGACATAAATGTGAGGAATATTGGGCAATGCAGAGTTCAGTTGGGAAGTAGCCACATTGGCAAATAGTAGACCCAGCCCGACTGACTTGTTTAGTTCAGTTAGCCAGAAGGAAGTTGTGCACGACATTGGTTTGAGCCAGTCATTTTTCTTTTTACTTTTCTCTTTTTGTTTCTGTTTTTGATAAATAACAACAAACTTGTGAAGTTGTTATCAACGTGACAAATTTTGGAACTTGGGCTCACAAAAGAGCATAACGCCCTCAGGGATGTCCGTCTGGATGTCAAATGAAATAAGGTCAAGATATTCTGCTTCGCGTGTCTCACAAATCTCCTGTACTGTGTATGTAAAGCCTGCAACATTAGCTGATGTGGCACTATCAGTTTGCGTTCCTGCTTGAGCTCTCATTTTCCTTGACGTTTAGCTGTTCTGAGGGACCATGTACCACACATGGGGACAAAGAAATATGACAAAAATAACACCTCTAGGTTTACCCATTGCAATTTTAGAATCTCTGCTGGTTAGATAAAAGCCAGCGTTCCTCACAGTGAAACAAGTTCCCATTCCTCCAAATGAGTCATTTCCCTTGCCTCTGGTAGAATGGACATATGGCTGTGGTTTCATATTAAAGCCCATGTTGGCCTCCAGGCCCCTTCAGTCCCTACTTACTGTATATTTCAAAAACCCCACACTAGTGTCCTGGCCCCTCTCAGCACCTCCACCTCTACCGCAAACTCCCAGGTCTGTTCCAGGGCTTCCTTTCACCACTACTCATCCCCCTTATAACCCACATGGATTTTCCATATCCTGTTCTCGCATGTTTCTTACATATGAATCTGGCCACATTCAGTGTACTTCTTCCTTTCTCTGCCCTGGGCTCTTCCATACTCCTCTGGAAATTTTTTCTCTCTTATTTCTAATAAAAAACTTCCACCTAATGGGATAGCCATTTCAGCAGTTTCTTTTCTGGGTCCTCTATAGTACAACTCACTCATCAGACATTAGGTTTGCCTGAGTAGTTTAAGCATGAGGACCTATTTGTTAAATTTCAGATTGATAAGGATTCTTAGTTAATCTAATTCACTTCCAGCTTTCCCTGTCATGGTCTTCTTAGGCTACGATAACACAGTAGTGCAGACTGGGTGGATTTTGCAAGGAAGACTCACGTTCTCACTGTTTTTTAAAACTAAATAATGATAATTTATTCAGTTTTGGTTGAGGACTTCCTTTCTGGAGACACATGAGAGGATAAAATAAGCCTGCACAGGAGGTCCCTGCTTAGTGTAAGATTATGGAAGGAATATTACGTCTTTAGATATTGTTCAACCTTAATTTTGACCCTTGAGAGTAATCCTGCCCATATGAGGTTTATGCCTTTAAAATATGTTTAGGAAAGATAAAATTCTTTTAATTCCCCTTTATTCTAGCAACAGACCTTTCCCCCTTGCTCATGATTACTGAAACTCTGATTAAAAGACTATGTGACCTGTTTCTTCCCTTTTCTGTTTCTATTGTGGGTTTTTTCTCCAGGTTGCAACTGACATTTTCCTTGCTTGGTTGTTCTGAGGATGAAGCCTTTCATAGCCTAGATGTTCACCCAGCTTTGTGTTATTTTTTTATACTATTCTTTTCCTGGTTAATCATTTTCTTGTTCTTGAGAAATTTCTCTATGGCTGTGCTAGGAATAATGATGCACAACCTTCTTAATCTCCACCCAAGGAATGCTCCACCACCATGAAACTAAAAGAAAAAATATAGAAAACAAATCCATAGCTTGGTAACATTTTGTGAGATTTACTACAAACTTCTGTACTCAAAAATAATATAATTTCCTTTCAAGTTTGATCTATTAAATTTTGGGGATCTTTCGGTAGCTCATATCAAAATTAACACAGTGGAGACTTAATGAACAAGTAGATATGGCTGCCAAATAATAAATCTCTGGTTTGCTGTTGGCAAACATGTGAAACACTTCATCTCTAATTACTAAGCACATTTTTTCCCCAGAAAATTCTTTCTTGAGAGACATTGCATGATAAGCCTTTGTTTTAGACTTTTCTGCTTGATTGCTGTGTTTTCTTGATGCTTAGAATTCCTGCTCTTCTTCACTGAAGATTCTTGCCATTTTGGAGAACACATGGTATATGTATACTTATTACTTTAGAGAAGGGTTTCTCATGTGTGCCTATAAGGATGTTCTCATGAGATTAGCATTGTGACATTTGAAATCTATTGCTACACCTTATGGAGTATGAATGGAAATATTTTTCACAGGTTTCTTAGGTGGCAAGATATGGTATATTAATAACAAAATCTTTGTGAATAACACCTAAGACTTTTTCTAGCTCCAGATGTATTTAAACTATGAAGCATAAGATTTTTACAAACTGTTTCTATTTAGTTTTGGTCTTTACATAATATCCCACAAATTATTTGCCTGGTGGCCAAAGGTTCTCTTTTTAAGAATCCCCAAAAGCCAAAAATTTTCACATTTTCCATGAGAGTTCACAAATACTTTCTTTTAAATACCCATTTTTGTTTTCTTTCTGTCTTGGGTTATAAGCCTTTAAGTATTATGAGTCTGAATTATATTATGATTAATAATATAGTTTGCAGGCCATTATACTACCTATTTTTCTAAATGAATTTGATTATTTTTTATTTAATTTTGCTGGGAATTGAACCTAGGTCCTTGAACATGCTAACCACTGAGTCATACCAACCTTTTAAAATAAAGTCTTTTTGGAAGACAACTGGAATCATTCATGTATATATTATCTTTCATTACTTTATTGCTGTCATTGCAGAAATCCATGAGGATGAAGAGATTTAATGACACAAACCCAAGACAACTGAAGAATGTGTTCATTCATGTTCTCATGGATCTGATAAATTGCTGAAAAGAGAGTTTAGAAAGGTTCAGTATTGCTTATTTTTAATGCTTTCAGACATTCAGTCCACCATAACACAGAATATATAGCAAATCAGATAGGCTAGAAGTCAGAGACCAGAACCACAGGCAAGTGTAGTGACACATCCCATCTCTACTGTCAGCCACAATCCTCTACTAAAGAATCCAAAACCTTCCAAAACAGCACCAGAAGCCAAGGGCTCAGTGTTCAAATAAGCCTATAGGTTCATTTTAGATTTAGACCATAGTGAAGAAAGAAGAAGAAGAAGAAGAAAAAGAAGAGGAAGAAGAAGAAGAAGAAGAAGAAGAAGAAGAAAAGAAGAAGAAGAAAAGAAGAAGAAGAAGAAAAGAAGAAGAAGAAGAAGAAGAAGAAGAAGAAGAAGAAGAAGAAGAAGAAGAAGAAGAAGAAGCAGTTTTATAATGTGAGATAAGGAACTTCCAATATGTTCCTAAAATACGTTATGCAAAATGTCAGAAAGTTAAAAGAGAAAAGAGACAAAAGAACCAGTTTGTAGGGATTTATACTTGCCAAATGAAGGTGACCCAAATATCCTAGTAATGATAGAAATTAACTGCTACACCCTCAATAAAAATATGCTTTTATGATAATAATATAAATAGATGCATAATTGGCAGAGAAGGAGACAGCTCTCAGAGTTGCAGCTCAATTGCTAAATGTTAGAAGTAGTAAATCAAGTTCCTCTAGTGACTATCAAATTCTGTTGGGTTTTGTCCAAGAATTGGGGGGCGCTGCCAAAACCAAGTGGAATCCCAGGTTGTTAATCTGATGCCTCTGCTTTCTGCCTCTGTTAGAAGGCTATGCTCAACTGAGTTTATTGAAAGAGTGCTTATATTAAACATTTGCAATAGAATGGTTACAGAAAATCAGATTATTTTTGAAAATCCATAGCTCCAGGCCTTCTGTTGGTGAAATCTATATTGTCAGTCCAAATTTTAGGTCTAAAAGAAGTAAATAACATGTCTGAGTGAAAATAATGGCAAAATTATTGTAGCACTCTTTGATTTACCTCTTTCATAACAGTTGCTGGATATGGAATAGAACCTAAATAATATACGCAGTGGCATTTCACTGTTGAATTCCTGGTTTGCAAGATTATCTGGTGAATATCAAAGAATATCTTCTACTTAGGGGAAGCACACACTTGAGTTTTTGTATTATTCAGGGACAAAAAGATATCTATCTATCTGTAACTTGTCAGGAGATTTTGAAAGGGAGCCACCCTCACATATTCTTTGAGATGTATAGGTCTATAGAGAGACATAGGTAGAGATAGAGAGAGCAACTGGGCAACTCTTTGAAAATATTAACTATTGATCATTATGACTGAAGATGTTCTAGCTCCTTACATGTAAGTTAAATTATTTCAAAATGAATTACAAAATTATAAATTTCGGTTTACTTTTTTGTGTGTGGGACGTATGTATGTGTTCACATATGTATCGGCTTAACATTGGTATAGCTGTTCCACAGTTGGTGTTAGGCAATTTCCTCTATTGCTCTTCATTTTATTATGTATTGAGGTTAGGTCTATTGCTGAACTTCAAGAATGCTATTTCCAACTAATCAAGTTATCCAACCTGCCTCCTATGCCTTCTTTTGGAGTTTTTGGTTTTATAGTTGTGTTGCCACACCCTCCTGGCTTTTATCTGTGTTCTTGAGATAAAAATTCTGCTGTCTTCCCACTCCTCTCCTTACAGAAGCTTCCTTTCTAATTTCACCATTATTCCTTTATAATATTACATTCCCCTTCCAGTACCTATGGGAGAGCTTTTCTCCCTCTCTGGTTCTTATGTAACATCTGTGAATATTCTAAAGGAAACACACATATCTAAAGCATAAAATCTAATACTCACCTGTAAGAAAAATATACAATGTCTGTCTTTCTGGATTTGAGTTACATCACTCAAGATTATTCTAGAGAAACTGTTTTCCAGAAAAAAAAACAAGGCTGATACACAACCCACAGTTGTTATGACAGTTGTTAAGAGCTGCATAAGTTCAATCCAGACAAAATCCCACTATGATACAGGGACATTAGGCACAAAGTCATACCCTGAGCAATAATCTATTTGCAATTGGTAGCTTCTGGGGCAGGGAGAATAAGTTCTCTTCAGTGGAGTGACAATGAGTTTATCAACTAGGACAGAACTCATGCTTAGGAGTAATTGACCAAAATTAAACAGACTATGTGGTTTTCTTTCTTTCTTTCTTTCTTTCTTTCTTTCTTTCTTTCTTTCTTTCTTTCTTTCTCTCTCTCTCTCTCTCTCTCTCTCTCTCTCTCTCTCTCTCTTTCTCTCGCTTGCTTTCTTTCTTGCTTGCTTTTTTGATTTCTTTTGTTGTAAGAGATAGAAAGAATATGAAATGGTAAGAATCAAAAGAGGATCTTGGAGAAGTTGGAGAGGAAAGAATATGATCAAAATATATAAAAGTTTTTTTCCCCTGAAAATCTGAAGTAAGACACCTCCAGTGAGCATGCATAGAATAGGTTTGAATGATGTTAGATAACCTTGAGCAGGCAGACAGACGCGGTGCTGAGAAATGGACTATTTGGAACATGGACATCAGTACAGACATTCTGCTGGTTGCTCGTTTACACAGAGAAGCAAACATGCAAAGCTTGCCAGAGACACTGCAGCTTGAACATTCTGCTTTGTCCTCAATGATCACCCTAGAAAGCAAATGATTAGCCAAGTTTAATTTTCACAGGGCACTGAGACTATTTAAACACAGTAAGCTTTATCCAAAGAATAACAGATTCCTTAGCTCAGACCCAAAGCTGTGGCTCTTCTTTATTTGTTGGAAAAATTCTTCTACATGAGTTTCTTCCAAATGGATAGACTCACTGTGAGTAATGTGGTTTGTTTTGTGCATAGCATGCGCTTTTACAAGAGAAGAAATCTTCCACAATAGAAGTGTATCTTGTTGAAATGGAAGTGTAGTTGGTAATTAAGAAATCGTATTGTGTCAGCAGCAGTGACTGTCAAAATATCAAAAGACACAAGGTAAAAATTAGAGGATTTTAGAGCTAGAGACTCAGGGAAATTATAAACAGTCAAGTATATGAATACATTTTTCTTAAGCACATTGTGTGTGTGTGGTGTGAATGTACCCTTGCAATATTTTAAAACTTAAAAGTAAATAACTCTCTCACTTTTTTTTTTCATCTTTACCCAGGATAGAATGCTGACATATTTCTCCAGGGAAAGTTCTGACATTTTGCTGAAGCTTTGTATGAAGAGGATTCCTCCTGCGGTCCTGAAATGATCTTCCACGGAAAATGAAGAATCAGATATCCAATAACTTGAAAGAAAAGTTCTTATCAGTTTTATTACTTAGTAGTCATTTTAACACTGACTCAATTCTTCAGACCGAACATGTGTAAGATTACTTCAAACATGTAAAATGGGCAAAACTATGTTACCAACATATTAATTGGTTCTCACATGTCAAAGGAGTCATGGAAATAAAACTGTTACGAAAATATGATCAATTTTTCCTGTGAATTTGAATAAGATCCTGAATAATATTAGGTGACTCAGAGTGGATTCTGAAGCAGCAGCAAACCTTTTGAACAATGAAAGAAGCTGTTTGTGTGTGTATATACATGCATGCACGTCTGTGGATTCATGCCCATGCTCCGTCAGTGTCTACAGTGAAGGAACTGTAGACAGGAATGAACTACAAAAGAAATCACTTAGAAAAGAAATCTTATTAAGCCAATCATTATTTGGGATACAGAATAAAGAATAAGCAACATGACTAATTTTCTTTAACTTATAAAATAAAGAAAATTATATCTATAATTTTATGTTGAGCATAATGTATCTTATTTAACTGTATACTTGTCTCATATTATTTATAACATTAAACTAAATTTATTTTTAATTATTCTTTTAAAGAATTAAACTCTAAATTAAAATTGAAGTGAATAATTATATGTATGTAAAATAAGACTATAAATTAAATTGTCAATTTGATCTGAGTTTGCCAAGATCTTAAGTGGCAAATAGTTATTTAAGTAGGACAGGAACTTGAAAAGGAAATAATTTAATTAGAATGTGTTTAAGTCATTTTAAAAACACTTCATCATAAGTATTTGCCAATTTGTAATGCAATTAATTTATTTTAATTTAATTAATAAAATATTTTAATTCATCAATTATTTTAAGCATAATGAGTTGAATAAAGAACCGCTAAGTGAAAATTATTAAATAGAAGTAGTAATTCCCTGTTCAGTTTTGGGAAAGCTCTTTTTCCCCTTAGAAGTTCGGAAGTGAATGCCTGAAGCAGTTGGTCAAAATACTTGGAGAGTGAAGTAGTATCAATTTTTGTATTTAAAAATTCAAAAGTAAACTTAAATGAGAGATGATGGGTCTTTACAGAATAATTAATTTTTTCATTACAAGTCACTATGTGTTTCTTTGTCATGTTCCTCAAAAGTCTGTTAAATTTGAAAGACATTTCTGTAATAAGATTCATCTGATTTTCACCTACATTGTTATATGAATCAGATTTAATCTTCCTTATATATGTCAAACCAGAGCAAGAAACAGTTCCATGCTTCCAACCATAGCACTATCGTGTAAAGCCTTTTCTATCCACAAGTGTAGAACTATCTTGTGAAAAAAAAATCCCCTTCACAGTTTTTTGGGAGAAAATTTTAAAAAAAAATTTGTGAACTTTTTTATATGTAAAAATTTCCAAAAGCGACAATAGCTGTAGTCAGTTATAAAATATAAAATAGAATATCATGACAATGCAAAAAAATGCTATTTCTGAACATAATTTTTCTAGGAAACTCTACTAGAGATATTCAGAGAAAAACAAATCTTTAAAACCCTAAAATACTTGTTTGTAATTTAATCAAGGAGTTATTTATAATCATTTGGAAAGTTGGACATAGTGGCAACAAACCAGTAACCACAGCGCTGTAGAGTGGAAAGAGAATTTCTAACCAATTGGAGAGCTTCCGGCTTAATGAAAGAACTTGTCTTAAAATTAGTATTAATTATGTATTTCTTATTTATTTATTTGTTGCTTGTTTACTCGTGTTGATACATGATATTTCTTTGTAATTCTGGCTAGTTTTGATTTGGCAATGTAGGCTCGGTTAGCTTTGAACTCACAAAGATCCACTTGGCTCTACCTATCAAATGCTGTGATTAAGGGCACCATGCTAAGTACATATTTCTTACAAAAACTTCTCTGGTTCTTGTAGTATTCTTGACTCATAGTGTATATCTTCATCACTAAATATACTTTCCATTTAATAAAAATAAAATCATGTCTTAATAGACATTTGCCTCATGTTAGTAGCATCACTAGCAATTGATATTTTTTGTTATCTACATATTTTTTGTCCTTTTTCTTTGTTATTCATTTCATGGATTACTTTTGTTAAATAGATATCTTGTGTGCTTTGGAAGTTGGCTTGTTTCTTTTACTATTTTCTTCCTTTATTTAATTCTTTTCTTTTCCTTCATTGTCCCAAGGAACATAATTAACATTTGTGTCTAAAATAAGTTAACTTGGGCTAATAACTTTTTTCCTAATGTTATGATATTGCTCCTCCTTTGTTATGTCATCATTATATAAATATAAGTTTCTTATCAACAAAAGTGAATTTATAATTACTAAAATGATATTACCTATGAAAACAAGCAAGATTAAGATATAATTAAAATGAGTTTATATTATCATATTGAAACTATTAGTTTTTATGTTTTTAAATATTCATTTGTATTGACTTAAATTTTCATTAAATATTTTATTTGAGACTCAATATAGTCATTTAGGGTAAGGATGGAACACATTTGATAGCAACTAACTCTCCCAAATTTCTCTTAGCTGGAAATGGCCTAAATTTTGCATCAAATATGAAAGTGATTTTAGCTGGGTTTAAAAGTCTTGGTTTATAAGTTAAAATTGAGGCTGTTATCCCATTGTCAATTTGTTTCAGCAGTCTTTGAGCAGTCAGCTATTAATCTCTTTATAGTCCTTAAATTTTCCTCACATTATACATTCTCTTGCTTTTGTTAAGACTTCTCTTTGAATTTTTTAAATTTTTTCTAATATGTGTAATAAGAAATTATTACACAGAAACTGTATTCATTGAAATACTGCCTGGCCCATTATCTCCAGCCCCTTATTGGTTAACTCTCACATATTAGTTTAACCCATCTCCATTAATGTGTATCACCACTTGATTGTGGCTTACCAGCATGAGTCTAGCCAGCATCCATCTCAGGCAGGAAAACCATGGTGTCTGCCTGTCTGTCCTTCTTCCCAGAATTGTGTTCTGTCTACGTCACCCACCTAAGGGCTACCCTATCAAAAGGCCAAGGCAGCCTTTTTATTCAACCAATGAAAGCAACACATAGAAAGAAGGACCTCCTACACCATCTTTGTCCTTCAGTTTTATCTGTAGATAGGACAATATTGTGAAGTAGATATATACAGTATTTTAAAGTATTTTTCAAGTATTTTCTCCCTTTTCTCTTTGCCTTCTTTTTATCAAACTCTTATTATATGCATATATGCATTATGTGTGTGTATATGTTGGTATGTTGAACAGAACACTGCATACATCTCAAGCATTGCACTTAGTTTCTACATTTCATTTGTTTCTATTCAGAGAATGCCTGACTTCTATTTATCTTTTTTCAAGTTGAGAGATTAATTTTCTAATATTTTACCTCCAGTGAATACAATAACAGTAAGTTATTGTATTTTTACTGCAAAATTTCTGTTGGATATTTTTTCTAATTTAAGTCACTATTCATTGCTGTTAGTTTTTTATATTTGATAAAATGTCATTGTGATACTCTCTTCAATACTTCGGCAAGGTTTTATATCTTTAAAAATTTACATATGTATTATAAGTAACATATATATAAGTGACACACACATATATATACATATATAAATGTATATATGTAGAAATCTCAGCAATCTCTTTGGAACACTATCTCTTGGTGGCATTTCTCCTTATTGTGTTTTCTCTCATAGTTTTCTGGCTTATTTGTAGTTCTCATACACTGTATTTTGTTTTGTTTATCCATAAAACCAGATATCTTGGACAATGCATCAATTCAGTGTATGATTTAGCAACTATCTAGCATTTTCTGTTATTTCTATTCCTCTGATTTAGTACCGTTGCTTATCGTTTGGAAGTCTCAATGACCATCTAGCATTTTCTGTTATTTCTATTCCTCTGATTTAGTACTGTTGCTTATCGTTTGGAAGTCTCAATGACCTAATTCTCAGCTTTGTTATTCCCCACAGTATATAAGGACCCCGAACTTTTTTTTTTGCTAGCTTTTGTTTGTTTTTTTCCATTTCTTTATTTTTATTTTTAGCTGAAATTTTAGGGTTTGTACATCATTCAATATAATTAGTTATCTGCCACTTAAACCCCTTGATATGCTTTCTTAATAAACCCCTTCCATAGGATATGTGTGGGAAGGCTCACCTAAAATCTTACACATTTTACTGGCATATTGTACTTCCTGATTGTGTGTTATTTGATGTCTGTCACAGGTTTCTGTTCCACCTTCCTTGGTCATGTGCGCAGCACTGTAGAACTTGCAGACTATATCTTTTAGATATTAGGTAGTTTCAAAGAGCCCTATTCTTGTACTTCACTGTGATTACCTTAATAATGCCTAATCACATTCCTATTTTTTCTAACCAAAATCCTAAACTTCTACATATAAGAGTTTGTCAGCAGTTCACATTTATCCTGCTAATATGTCATGTATCAGTTGACCTCTACTTCAATAATGAATGAAAATTTGAATGATATGAGCCATTGATTATTTCTTTAAAATTGTTTATGCTATTTTACAGCTAATTAGAATAGGTAATTGGTTTTCATATTCCTTAAAACTACATTAAATTTCTGGAATTCTTATTATGATCTTGAACTATCCAAATACTTAACTTATGATATACTGTACAAGGTGTTTAACACATAAAAAATACATACATATTTATTGAGCATGTGCCATAAAGATATATTTATGTATCTTTTGGCCACTCGAACTTCTGTTGAGAATTCTCGGTTCAGATCATTACCCCATTTTTTAATTGGGTAATTTAGATTTTTAGTGTCTAGTTTCTTGAGTTCTTTGTATATTTTGGGGATCAGACCTTTGTCTGATGTGAGGTTAGTGAAGATCTTCTCCTATTCAGTAGGATGCCTTTTTGTCTTAATGACTGTGTCCTTTGCTTTACAGAAGCTTCTCAGTTTCAGGAGGCCCCATTTATTCATTGTTGCTCTTATTGTCTGTGCCACTGAGGTTTTACATAGGAAGTGGTCTCCTGTGCCCATGTATTGCAGACTACTTCCCACTTTCTCTTCTATCAGGTTCAGTGTGGTCGGATTCATATTGAGGTCTTTAATCAATTTGGACTTGAGTTTTGTGCGTTGTGATAGGTAAGGATCTATTTTCGAATACAGGTTGACATCCAGATATGCCAGCACCATTTGTTAAACATGCTTTCATTCTTCCATTGTATAATTTTAGCTTCTTTGTGAAATATGAGGTGTTCATAGGTTTGTGGATTAATATCTGGGTCTTCGATTCGATTCCATTGGTCAACGTCTCTGTTTTTATGCCAATACCAAGCTGTTTTCATTACTGTAGCTCTGTAATAGAGTTTGAAGACAGGGAAGGTAATGCCTCCTGCAGTTCCTTTATTGTAGGATTGTTTTGGCTATCCTGGGCTTTTTGTTTTTCTATATAAAGTTAGTGATTGTTCTCTCAAGGTCTGTGAAGAATATTGTTGGGATTTTGATGGGGATTGCATTGAATCTATAGATTGCCTTTGGTAGAATTGCCATTTTTACTATATTGATCCTACCAATCCAGGAGCATGGGAGATCCTTCCATTTTCTGGTATCTTCTTCAATTTCTTACTTCAAGGTCTTAAAGTTCTTGTCAAATAGATCTTTTACTTCCTTGATTAGTGTTACCCCAAGATACTTTATGCTATTTGTGGCTATCGTGAAAGGTGATGTTTCTCTGATTTCCCTCTCTGTTTCTTTATCCTTTGTGTATAGGAGGGCTACTGATTTTTTTGAGTTGATCTTGTATCCTGCCACTTCACTGAAGGTATTTATCAGCTGTAGAAGTTCTTTGGTGGAGTTTTTGTGGTCACATATATACACTATCATATCATCTGCAAATAATGAAAGTTTGACTTCTTCCTTTCCAATTTAAATCCCCTTGATCTCCTTATGTTTTCTTATAGCTATTGCTAGGACTTCTAGCACTATGTTGAAGAGATATGGAGAGAGTGGACAGCCTTGTCTCAAACCTGATTTTAGTGGAATGGCTTTGAGTTTCTCTCCATTTAATTTGATGTTAGCTGTCAGCTTGCTGTATATTGATTTTATTATACTTAGATATGAACCTTGTATGCCTAATCTCTCTAAGACCCCTATCATAAAGGGGTGTTGAATTTTGTCAAATGCTCTCTCAGCATCTAATGAAATGATCATATGGTTTTTTTCTTTCAGTTTATTTATATGATGGATTACATTGATAGATTTTCTTATGTTGAACCAGCCCTGCATCTCTGGGATGAAGCCTACTTGATCATAATTGATGATTTTTTTTGATGTGTTCTTGGATTCGGCTTGCCAGTATTTTATTGAGAATTTTTGCATCGATGTTCATGAGTGAGATTGGTCTGTAATTCTCTTTCTTGTTTGTGTCTTTGTGTGGTTTTGGTATCAGGGTAACTGTAGCTTCATAAAAAGAGTTTGTCAATGACCCTTCTGTTTCTATTATGTGAAACACCTTAAGGATTACAGGTATTAGCTCTTCTTGGAAGTTCTGGTAGAATTCTGCATTAAAACCATCTGATCTGGTCCTGAGCTTTTTTTGGTTGGGAGGTTTTCAATGACAGCTTCTATTTCCTCGCAACTTATAGGTCTATTTAAATTGTTCACCTGGTCTTGATTAATTTCAGTATATGGTGTTTATCTAAAAATATGTCCATTTCTTTTACATTTTCCAATTTTTTGGCATACAGGTTTTTGTAGTAAGACATAATGATTCTCTGAATTTCCTCAGTGTTTGTTGTTAAGTCCCCCTTTTCATTTCTGATCTTGGTAATTTGAGTGTTCTCTCTCTGCCTTTTGATTAGTTTGGGTAGGGGTTGATTTTCTAACGGAACCGGCTCTTGGTTTCATTGATTCTTTGGATTGTTTTCTATGTCTCTATTTTGTTGATTTCAGCCCTCAGTTTGATTATTTCCAGTCTTCTACTCCTCCTGGGTGAGTCTGCTTCTTTTTTTTCTAGCGCTTTCAGGTGTGCTGTTAAGTCACTACTGTGTGCTTTCTCTGTTTTCTTTATGTGGGCACTAAGTGCTATGAACTTTCCTCTTAGCCCTGCTTTCATAGTGTCCCATAGGTTTTGGTATGTTGTCTCTTTATTTTTGTGGAATTCAAGGAAGACTTTAAATTCTTTCTTTATTTCTTCCTTGACCCAGGAGTGTTTCAGTTGTTGACTGTTCAGTTTCTATGAGTTTTTAGGTTTCTGTGGGTGGAATTGTTGTTAAATTCTAACTTTACTCCATGATGATCCGATAAGACACAGGTGGTTACTCCAATTTTTTTGTATCTGTGGATGTTTGCTTTGTTATCAATTATGTGATCAATTTTTGAGAAGGTTCCATGATATGCTGAGAAGAAGGTATATTCTTTCCTGTTTGGGAGGAATGTTCTATAGATGTCTATTAAGTCCATTTGATTCCTTACATCTGTTAGTTCTCCTATTTCTCTGTTAAGTTTCTGTCTGGTTGACCTGTCCATTGGTGAGAGACCATCTTACACCTGTCAAAATGGCTAAAATCAAAAACACCAAGGATAGCCTATGCTGTAGAGGATGTGGAGTAAGGGGAACACTCATCCATTGCTGGTGGGAATGCAAACTTGTGCAACCTCTTTGGCAATCAGTGTGGCGGTTTCTCAGGAAATTGGGAATCAACCTACCTCTGGATCCAGCAATACCACTCTTGGGAATATACCCAAGAGAAGTCCAATCATACTACAAAATCATTTGTGCAACTATGTTCATAACAGCCTTATTTGTAATATCCAGAACCTGGAAACAACCTAAGTGCTCCTCAACAGAAGAATGGATCAAGAAGGTGTGGAATATATACACATTAGAATACTACTCAGCGGTAAAAAACAACGACATCTTGAATTTTGCATGCAAATGGATGGAAATAAAAACACTATACTCAGAGAGATAACCCAGTCCCCAAAAGATGAATATGGTATGTACTCACTCATTAGTGGACCCTAGCCATAAACAAAGGACATTAAGCTCATAGCTAACAAGCCTAGAGAAGCCAAATAGCAAGATGAACCCAAAGAAAAACATATATAGATCCTCCTGGAAATTGGAATCAAACAAGATCGCTGGGCAAAAGTTGGAAGCACGGGATTTGGGATAGAGGTGGAGGTAGGGGTGGGGGTGGGGGTGGGCTAAAGGGAAAGGGGGAGAGAGAAGGGAGAAGTGAAGGACTGGGAAGAGCTTGGCAGAGTGGGTGGTTGGAGATGGAAGAAGGGTGGATATTGGAGAAGGGAATAAGATATCAACATTAAGTGAGTTGTTTTAGGATTGGCAAGAGACTTGGCTCTAGAGGGGATCCCAGGTGTCCACGGGGCTGTCCCCAGCTAGGAACTTGGGCAGCAGAGGAGAGGGTGCCTGAATTAGCCTTGTCCCATAGTCACACTAATGAATATCTTGATCATTACCATAGAAATTTCGTCCGATGGATGGAGATAGAGAAAGAAACCCACATTCACATCAGAGCAATGGACTGAGCTCCCAAGGTCCAGTCGAAGAGCAGAAGGTGGGAGAAGATGAGCAAGGAAGTCGGGACTGTGAGGGGCTGGTCCACCAACTGAGACAGTGTGCCTGATCTAATGGGAGCTCACCAAATCCAGCTGGACCAGGACTGAATGAGCATATGATCAAACCGGAATCTCTGAATGTGGCTGCCAATGGGGGCTGACTGAGAAGCCCATGATAATGGCACTGGGACCTATCTCTTCTGCATGTATTGGCTTTTTGGGAACCTAGTCTATATGTATGCACACCTTCCTAGGCCGGGATGGAGGGGGGAGGGCCTTGGGCTTCCCACAGGGCAGGGTACCCTGCCCCCTCTTAAGGATTCAGGGGAGGGAAGAGGGGTAGTGGGGGAG
Source organism: Ondatra zibethicus (assembly GCA_004026605.1). Taxonomy (NCBI): domain Eukaryota; kingdom Metazoa; phylum Chordata; class Mammalia; order Rodentia; family Cricetidae; genus Ondatra; species Ondatra zibethicus. The sequence continues at coordinate 95,850 of PVIU01001152.1, read as the reverse complement.
CGGGAGGGGCCTGGAGAAGGGGAAGAAGTGTAAATTCTTGAATGAAAAATCAAGGAATATGAAAAAAAGATATATTTATGTACATACATTTTTAGACTATACGTTTTCATTGAAAACTTATTTTTCATTATTTTTATTGAGCTATACATTTTCTTCCCTTCCCTCTCTCCATCCTCCTCCCCATCTACCCTCTCCCATGACACCCTTGTTCCCTATTTATTCAGGAGATCTTGTCATTTTCTCCTTCCTATGTAGAACTATGTATGTCTCTCCTAGGGTCCTCTTTGTTTTCTAGGCTATCTGTGGTTGTAGACTGTAGGTATTTTTTGTTGCCTTCTGCCTAGAAGCCACTCATGAGTGAATACTTATTATATTTGTCTTTCTGGGTCTAGGTTGCCTCCCACATTATGGCATTTTCTAGCCCCATCCATTTGCATACAAATTTCAATATATTATTTTATAACCACTGTGTAGTACTCCATTGTGTAAATGTACCACATTTTTTTTTATCTGTTCTTTGGTTGAGGGGCATCTAAATTGTTTCCAGGTTCTGATTATTACAAATAATGCTACTATGAACATGGTTGAGCAAATCACTCTCTATTGTATTAATTTTCCATAAATGGTAGTCATTGAATCCAGTGAAGTTTATGAGAATTGTCTGGATATTTCTATATTCCTAGGTAGCCTGAACTGCAAATTAATTTATTTATAATGAAACCACACAAATTTAGATTTCAAAGATTTTCTCTGTAGTATAACATCCAAAAATATACAAGACATGCCTATTCTCATCACCAAATTGCTTCTACTCTCTCTAACTCAGTTGCTGCTAGTTTATAATTTGTTTCAAGAATGAATGATGTCTCCTTAAGCTGCCTGTCTTAAGCAGGTGCATTTTTTCCCCAGAAGAAAACTTGCAAAACACACAATGTAAATCAGTGTAATGCAGGGACTGTGGAGAGCTTTTTCCTTAGCATATTTGCTACAACTGGTGACTTTCTTCTTTTCTAATCAGCAATTTATCATGATTATTAATTTTTCCTTGGTAAATGACACTTTGAAATATTTATAGACATTTCCTGAGGGGGAAAGTGGGATGCATATGGTTTTGGTCTATATATTAAGACATTATCTTTTTCATACAGTATGTGTATGTGTGTGTGTGTGTGTGTATGCTTGTGTGCTTGTGTGTGTGTGTATTTACATGCCAGGGTGTATATATGGAGGTCAGAAAACAACTTGTGAGAATTAGTTCTTTGCTTTCAACATGTGTGTCCTATAGATCAAATCAGGCCATCAAGTTTTTAGAAGACTATATTCTCAGCCATTTTTTCTGGCCCAGCACACTATTTTTTTTAAATGAGAAGTTATATTTATGTATTACTTGAACAAAGAAAAGATGAATATCTAGAATGAGCATGATAATTAAGACAATAAGAGACATAATTTTAGAGTTATGTGTTCCTTGGAGTAAAGAAAAAATAAATTAAAAATTTATATTTTCTAGTCATTAATTAGGCATATTCTATGGTCACTTTGTATAATAATTGTTAAAAAATGTCATGCAAAAAGGACAGTCATGGAATCAAGATTTAAAATCAAGATAATTACAAATATTAGAAAGAATTGGCAGGAAAGAAATGGCAATTTTTTGGCAAACACAAATGTGAGTTTGTGAATTATAATTGGGCAGGGTAATTGGCTAGATCAGTTGGTTGTCATGGTGGTTTGCAAATAAGAATTATATTTTAGAGTGTTCATGGTAACTCTGAAAATTACAAATGACCTTTTGTTCTGGCACATATAAATGAAAAAATTCACACAAACAGAAGATTTAATTATAAAAGGAAAAACAAACATTCCATTATCTCCCTGGTTTTAACCTAGAAAAAAATTGCTATAATTCATAAAATGACTTCAGTTCTTTCTTGTAAACATATCCAATTCAATATTTTCAATATATGATACTCCTAAATACAACCGAAGACAGTAATACCATGTTCAATATCAGTATGTAGGAAAACACTCCCAGGAGAATATAGTTTCAGACAAACATTTGTTACACGCGACATAAAATACAATGAAATACGGGAAACAGACATTTTGTTTTCCTTTCCTTGTTCTCATGTTCAGGAACAGTGTCACACTTTTGTGAAATCAGGAGAGATGATAGCAGTTGGTAGTATCTTAACTCAGATTTTTAAAGGTGATCTGATGTTACTGATTTCCCCCTCCCCTTTCTCTGTCTTCTTTCTAGTCCTCCATTATCTTAAAAGTGTTTGAGTTCTTTTCTATTATATGTTTGCACAGCCACAGTTTTGGTGATTTTATTTTCTATAATGATAGCTGATATTTGAATTCAATCTTCGGAAAGTCCACATAGCCATTAAACTTTTATTTAGTTTTTTTTTTATTTCTTAGGATTGACAGAAGAAATTATGGAGGACATTTTCTTTATGTATCCTTTGACAAAAATTGTATGAATAGCATGTTGAATGATGACATAAATACAAATTTTGGTCACTGCTGATATTTTAAATTTAAATGATTATTTCGAAATAGATGTTTTATCCAGTGTAAAGTTCTGGAATTCTTAAGCAGATGGGAGCTGAACTAAAGCACAAGAATGCCGAATGCATAAACAAATAAAACCTGGTGGGAAGTGAACCTGGTTTTCATTAGATGAAATCATGCTTGACTCTTTGTAGGTCTTTGGTTAGGTAACTAAAATAATGGATTACTGAGGGCAAAGGAACATATATGTTATATAGAAGTTATTTAGGTATAAGCAAAATTCTTCCTCAAAGACTGTTGATAAGAATGTGAAATCCTTGTGAAATTGAGGTAGGAATGGAGAGTTGTTTAGTGATGGATAGGCAGTTAGCTTAGTGTCAGAAAACAGGTACGTGCAGGCATTCTTCTAGATGGATAAAAATAAATAGTAAAATCCTCTGTAGATTGCTGTAGGGTGATCTGTTTATTTAACCTAATCTGGGGAAAGAGAAAAACCAGAAGAACTCACACTGTCCATATGTTCTGTAGACCTTTTGCATAAAACAATGAAATGCATTTTAATGGGTGTACAGCTGTCGAAGATCCCCAGAGGCAGGGTGTGGGCTGAGAAGCTGCATACCTATGAAAGAAAGAGGCTAAGGAAAAATAATCTAAATTCTTAATATATTTGCAATGAGCTTCTTGACTAAGGTTGGGATTTGTAATGTGTGTAGATAAAGTCATTGTTCTGATTTCAATGATCTAGCCCATGGGCATCATCAGAAAAAGAGGTACAAATGAAACAGAGAGGTGCAGAAGTCATCTATCTTAAATTTTATTTCCTTATAGATACTGTTTCGTTCTAAAGGAAAAAATCATAGAGTTTAAGAATAGTCATATATATTAACAATATAAATAATATACTGATACAAAGAAACAAAGTACAAAACTGAAAGATTTCTAGTCTTCAAGTTTGAAGTTTTATAAATTTATCAACAGGCTACTTGAATGTTTCTAAGGCTGGAGTGAAGGTCGGCACCAGGTCTCCTGTGTATGCTATGGCTGTTAGCTTGGTGTTTTAAAGGGTATCCTAATAGTGCAGGCAATGTATGTATAACTATTTTTCCTGATGGCAGGATTCTTTTCCTCCTAATGGGTTGCCTTATCGAGCTGGCTTATTGCATCTTCATTTTGCCTTGCTTGGCTGTCATTTACTGAAGGCCTGCTCTGTTCTGAAGAGGAAACAGAAAGGAGTGGACATATGGGAGTAATAGAGGGAGGGAGTGAAGTGGAGGGAGGGGAAACTGTGGTCAGGAGTATTATATGAGAGAAGAATCTATTTTCAATAAAAACAAATATCAAAAAAGAAAAGGATTGAAAATAAATAGTGATTGGCCGGTGGGAAGTTTATGAAACTCATGGCTATTTTTAGGGCAGGTAGAAAAATATTAAAGTTGCTTTTATTCAAAACACCAGTAGATGGGGAATCTACATGCAATGGAAGGAAAGTTTATACCTATTCCAAACAAAGTAGTTGAAGTTCTTTTTTTTTTTTTTTTTGGTTTTTTGAGACAGGGTTTCTCTGTAGCTTTGGAGCCTGTCCTGAAACTCACTCTTGTAGACCAGGCTGACCTCGAACTCACAGAGATCTGCCTGTCTCTGCCTCCCAAGTGCTGGAATTAAAGACGTGCGCCACCACCTCCCGGCTTGAAGTTATTATCCTTAAAGTTTTCGGGGCTATGTACAGAAGGTGATGAAGTCATGAGGACAGAGGCTTTCATAAATGCCCTTATGGCCTGGAGAGAAATCATAACCCCTTCATCCATTTAATGTCATCATAAGAAGATAGCAATATATTAAAAATTTAAAAGTCCCTTACCAAACACCTGACAATATCTTCATCATTGGCCTGCAGTACTACAATAATAATGATAAATACTATGCTTTCATTTATCAGGACCCCAGTTAACATCATTTTTTGTTACAGTAGTTAGAAGAAATACAGATGAAATCCTTCGTAATAAGGTCCATACAGAAAAATCTGTATGTTCTGTATATTTTAATATCTAAATATAATATCAAACAAGAGATGAAATAAATGCAACAGGCTAAATTTGAATTTAAATAACTTAATTCTCTGGTGATTATTATAGAAGATTCTAGTAATAGTCTGGCTAATTCTTTGGTTTGAACCTTGTAACCTCTAGAACTTCAGGGGACAAACTAATATGAGAAATATTCCATTTTGAAATACAGCAGCATCTAATGTGGCACTCGACAGTGGAGCATGTCTTTCCTGTGTTAAGCATGCTTTTGATATTGTTGCCTTGCATGTTTGGGTGTGTTTTCTTTCTGTTATTCACTTTAGCTGCTTAGTCTTTGGAAACGGTAAATCAAAAACAAAAACAATGCTTTATTTGTGAGTTTTATGGACCAGATAGTTGTACATGAGAAACAGTTGGAGTCTGGGGCGGATGTGATATTTTGAGTGATCAAAACATACTTTTTTACTGATCTTGTTTGGCCAACGTTATAAACCAAATAATGGACATTTGGAGATTTGTTACTTATTATGACATACATATCATATACATATCAGTGAGTAAATCAGAGAGTATAACAGTTGTTTTTAACTTAAAATTATAGAAATTAATTTTGTACTGGTTTAAGAGAGTTTAAGAGTAAAATCTCTTGTTTCTAAGTGTGAAAAGCTAAGGATGTGGGTACAATTATTAAAATATCTTAATATTTGAAATGATTTTCCTTTGGACAAGTTTTCTCCAATGTACTATCTTCTCATTACCCCCAGTAATTTTGTTCAGTATGAGTTGTAATTCTAATCTGTCCCTTCTGGACAGTGTGTAGCATTGATGACTGTCTCAGTCCAAGCTTGCATATCATGGCCTAGAAATGCTTTACGTTCCCAAAGAGTGAGTATGAATCCTGATTTAGACATGGGTGAGATTAAACTCATTTGTTTAGATGAGTTTTAAAATAAATAGGTCTTTCATTTTCCCTATTCTTTACTTTATACATATGCCTGGCATTGATAAAGCACCAGGGGATAGATTATAATTATCAAGATCCTTTCTCCTTAGACGTTAATACCAGAGTAATATTTAAATAGTCATTAAAATTTGGCAAAATACATTTATAACATCTTCTTAAGAGTGGTTTAGGAAGGTACCAGAAAGATATCAAAATTAACTATTTACCAAACAGACTTTTTGATCAGCCTAAGAGCAAACATTATCTTAGATAACAAAAATCGGAAAGAAAATCTTTATTAAAAAGTTGCTGACTAGAACACACCCCCACACACATACACACACTAGTTTGCACACTATTGTCAAAGTATACATGAGACCTAACAGAACGCAAAAAAAAAAAATCAGAAATGGTGGCTTCACAGAAGAGTCTGGAATTTCCTTTAGTGCTCTGCAGAGAAAACACCACTTGAACTGAAGACAGGAGTGAGAACTGTAAACAGAGGGAACAATCCGCTAAGGTGGCAAAGAATGAAAGCTCATGGTGCATTGGTGTTCTCTTACTGTGACATCTGCATGTGGCCATTGCATCCTTCACTTTCGCAGCAAATTTCCCATCCAATGGAAAGGGAAAAGTTTTCTAAATGAAATATGATTATGTTGACGGCTTTCCCTTAGGCATAGGATAAAGCCTCAAAGCCTTACGGAATGTCGTGAAGGTTTACAGTTTAAGATGGATCTGTTGCTATGTGGTTGTTTTGCTTAATTGCTCTCAACCTTGGGGAAATCTGGTAAAACCATAGAGCTTTTCTGTGGAGAAATGCTAGTTTATGAAACATGGCAAACCAGTCACACAAAGTGAAAATTCCAAGTAAATTTTAGCCTGAAGTAGATAAATAATGGAGCAGAAAGGTTTACATTTTTGAGCTTTAATTATCCAGATAATTGCTTCAATTCTCCTGTTCCCCCTTGTGCCCAGCATTGGCTTGATTTTCCTTCTTTTTCTTTTCTTTTTAAAACATTTGCACTCATCTATTTTGTACTTTTTTTTGTTGCTGTTCTCTGGGTTAGATGAAGGGATAGTTGTTTGTTGATATCTTTGGAAACAGGAGAATACATTTTTCTTGGCCTGATCCTACTGCATATATGTAAGTTTTGCTTAAGTATTCCTTGTTGTAACACTTTTTAAAAGTATTGGACATACGTACCTGATTTTGTTATTGTTTTTTAATTGAAAAAATACTAGGTATTTATTCACAATTATACCTTTGAAAGGAGTGAGAGCTTCACTTATATATTTCTGGGGAGAATATCTCATTATATATCATATTTTCATTATTTTTAGGCCAAGAATTGAAATAATATTAAGAAATTTTTATGTCAACTATAATATTCTTACATTCCCTGCTGATGTGTTGCACAATTAGGTTTATATATTTTTGTTTTAAATATATTTTTACATATTTTACATATATATTTAAAATAAAATATGCATAAGTATATAAAATATGTGTACATATGTATTGAAATACACACACACACACACACACACATATATATATACATATATATATATATATATATGACAAGGCACCAAAATCTTCTGATTGAGTGTTTAAAATCACTGAAAAATATGTTTAATCTCATTTCCATTCAAGATCTAATGCAACAAGGTAGGTAAGATTTCATTATTCAGAAAGGAGAAACACATTCTTGGTGATTTCTCTTCTATTTTAGGTGTCCACTCTTTTTAGTTAATACATTAAGATTCCAAGACATACTTCAATTTGTTATAGACACATACTCATTCTTGGTAAGCCTTTGCGGCTAGCTTTGAACTGTCTACATAACTTAGGCTGGCTTGTAAATCAGATTGTTCTCTTGCCTACACACCTAAACTTCTGAACTGAGAGGTTTAGAGGCTTGTGACACCATGCTCAGCTTTAATTTCGTAGATGATTGTGATTGCCAAAACGAAAGCAATATATGCTATTTACTTTGTTAAAGAGAGGAACAACTTAGTCTGTATTCAGAAATGAATTGTAGTTCATCCCTATTATTTCTATAAGAGATGAAAGCTGTTACTAAAAACTTTGTTGCTTGAATTAGTTACCTTTGCTGCCTCTGGCCAGAATAGCTGACATACATAATTTGGGGAGGAAAGATTTATTTTTGGATCATGGTTTACAAGTGTTCCATGCATGCATAGCTACTTGGCTGTGTGTGATTGTGGTGGCAGGGACATATGACAAGATGGTTCTTATCCTGGTGTATGGGACAGGCACCCAAGTAAGGGACTGAACAAAGATTCCTAGCTCTCACCCTGTATCAGAACCAACTCATGATAAATCAAAGACATTATAAGACAGAAAATGACAAAACTAATAGAAGACATACTTAAAATACAAGAAAAACTTGATATTGTCAATGACTTTCTGAACAGGATTCTAATAGTTCGGGGAATTGGAGAGGGTTGAAAATAAGAATTCATTAATTTAAAATTTTCTACAAAGTTTGGAAACGACTAAGAGTCAAAAGACCACTGAACAGCAAAATCTTTACCAAATAATCATGCAATAGAGGCTTTATATCCTGAATGTAGGAAGAACTAAAAAAAAAATCAAGCACTAAAACATTAAATTATTACCAATAAATAGAAATCAGCATTCATATATCAAAATAGGAAGTTCAACTAATACATGAAAATACAATCAAAACATAAAGTCATCATGGAAACATAAATCAAAACTAAACTGAGATAATATTTTACCATAGAATGGCTAGCATCAAGAAAATTATTATTAATTAACAATTAGCTGATGAGTATAAGGGGATACTATTTGGGAGAATGTAAATTAGTCTGGTGTTCTGGAAATCAGTAAATACCTTCTGTTTGATTTAGCTATAATGTTCTAGGAATATATTTATAGGCCAGCATACAATAAGACTACCTACATATTTAAGTTTTTTGGGGTATTCTTAGCAACAGCTAGATTATAGAATCATCCTAGGAGCCCATTATGGATGAATGGGTAAAGAGCATATGTCAAATATGCATAGCAGAGTTTTATTTAGCCACAAAGAAGAAATAACTCATATCATCTAGAGGAAACTAGATGGACCTAAAGGTCATCATGTTAAACTTGCCAGAGAAAGAAAGACATGGAGCAAATGTTTGCTTTTATTTGTGGATTCTGGGGTTGGGGTGGGAATATTATTCATAAAATTCTAGTCAATATTAGAAAAAACCACTGGGAGAGAGAACAGAAATACTAAAGAAGTAATTTTACAGGTAGAATATGGTCAAAATATACTATATACATATGTGAAGATGAATGGAAGCTATTTTTCCTTTTGTAAATTTCATCCATCATCTATCTATCTATCTATCTATCTATCTATCTATCTATCTATCTATCTATCTATCTATCTATCTATCTATCATCTATCTATCATCTATCTATCTATCTATCTATCTATCTATCTATCTATCTATCTATCTATCTATCTATCTCTTTCTCTTCCAGGCACAGCTATCTGTCATCTATCTATCTATCTATCTATCTATCTATCTATCTATCTATCTATCTATCTATCTATCTATCATCTCTTTCTCTTCCAGGCACAGCTATCTGTCATCTATCTATCTATCTATCTATCTATCTATCTATCTATCTATCTATCTATCTATCTATCTACCTATCTATCTCTTTCTCTTCCAGGCACAGCTATCTGTCATCTATCTATCTATCTATCTATCTATCTATCTATCTATCTATCTATCTATCTATCTATCATCTATTTATCTATCTATCTATCTATCTATCTATCTATCTATCTATCTATCTATCTACCTCTCTGTCTTTCTGTCTATCTATCTTTTCTATCTACCTATCTATCATCTATTTATTCTTATATATTATACCCTGACTGCAGTTTCCCCTTCTTCTCCTCCCGTTCCCTCGCCTATACCTCCCCTTTCCTCCAGATCCACTCCTCTATTTCATTTCATAAAAGGGCAGGCCTCCCAGGGATATCAAACAGACATGGCATATCAAGTTGAGAAAAGAGTAGGCACCTCCCCTCATATGAAGACTGGAGGAAAAGGGTCCCTAAAGCAGGCAAAAGAGTCAAAGACAGCCCTCACTCCCAATGTTAGGAGTCCCACATGACAACCAAACTACACAATCATAACATATATGTAGAGGACCTAAATCAGTTCCATGCAGACTCCCTGATTGTAAGTTCAGTCTCTGTAAGCCCTTATAAACTCAGGTTAGTTGATTCTGTTTAATTTCTTATAGTGTACTTGACCCCTCTCTGTGGGTCCTTCAATCAATTCTTGCTCCACGTATTCTACAGGATTTCCTGAGCTCCATCTAACGTTTGGTTATGGGTCTTTGCACTATTACTATCAGTTGCAGGGTGAAACCTCTCTGATAATAATCATGCTAGGGTCCAGTCTATGAGTATAGCAGAGTATTGTTAGGAATTATATCATAGCATTTTCTTCCCCTGGATATCTTTGGTTCTATGCTTGGTCTCTAGACTATCTAGCCTCTGGTTCCTGGCCCTCCAGGCAGCGTCAGCAGTGGGCTCACACTCATGGCATGGATCTTAAGCTATTTTGTATAATTAATACACATTATTAAAAATAAAAAAATAGTGTACTTACATTCCTTCTTTATTCCACATTTCAATTTCTGTCATAAATATATGCAGACTTTATGTTGTATACATTTAATTTGCAAGCAGAGAATACTAAATGGTTATTTTTGCATTCACTTGTCTATACTTGAGGTAGAATCTATGTAGGTTAGGTCAATTTAAAATTTATGATCCTCTTTCCTCAGACTCTTGTGTACAGGAATGACGGATAAATGCCTCCATGCCAGGCAGTTATTTATTTCAGATTCATCCCCTCTTCTATAGAAAATAGATTTCACTTTAAAATATTTTACAAAGAAAGAATATTAACCAACTCTGCTGCTTCTGTTTAATGTTTTTCCTTTGATTTAATTTTTTTAGATTTTTATTTAAAAATGCAAATATAAGCTCATGCTAAAATATTTAAACAGTAAAGCTGTACATAAAATACAAACATCTGTATATGTAAAACAACTATGAAATTAACCACAATTTAGAAGTCACAGTTTATATGTAGACACATTCATAAATAGAACTTTAATTTTAAGTGACACAATAATATCTTTTTATTTTTAGCACATCCATGTACCCTGGATATCCATCTATAGAACTGCCTATATCTCTTTGTCTATATCATTCCTATTCTGAGATGAAATTTTGGTTTTGGTGTATAGCTACATTAGAGAAGTTTAGGAATCATTATCTTCACATGGCAAACATCATCTACTTCTATAACACATTATTAAATATAGAGACTAACAATTGAAATGAACTTTTGTGCTGATATATTCTGCGAGTGGATGAGTCACTGGGAGGCATCCTGTAGGCATTTTAGGATAGGACACTGGGTGAGTGCCGACAATGTTCCCAAGCAGCCCAGAGACTAAAGGGTCATCCAATAGAAATAATTCTAAGAGTTCAATCCTTTTGAAGGCTGGGAACCCTGAGACCTGTCTTGGAAATATGAGATGCTCAAAGACATACTTCAAAGCAAATATGGAGGAAAACAAAGAGTAAAAAGTACTGCGATCCAAAGCCCAAAACATTCTTTTGCAAAGTCCAAGTATGCAGAGGTCAAGAAACAGTGTCACAATTTCAACAACAACAACAGTAACATAAAACTGATGAGTTTTCCAAGAGAACTTCGGTAATGGTAATGGTGTTTCTCAAAGATCAAACATGGCCTGAAAGCTAATAAGGGAAAGATGCTGATGAAATGGAAAATAACTGAAAACTTATTAGAAGATGGAACTTTGTAAAGAATGAAGTAGAGAATTAAGAAAAGGAATTTACAAATAAGTTTGATGATTCACAGCTAAAATGTTTTATATTTGCTAATAATGAATAAAGTCTTAAAACAATATAGTTGTATAAGAAGTTTGTTTTACTGTACATTAAGTACTGATGAATCATTTCAATTGACGGTTATGGCAATGAATTACATTTATTTCCTTAGTCAAAACAGAAAGAAAACCAGTTTTAGAAAGAGCTAGTAAGTCCAATCTAAGATAATTTCTCACTAAGTAATTATTCAGTACATATCTATTGTTTGCTAGAAATTGAGTTAATTTCTGATTTAGCAATGATATATATATATAAGGCCACACTGATACGTCTGCTTAATTAATTTCTCAACTATCTGTAAAGAATAAATTAACACCTGTTGAAAATTTACCAAATAGGTTCAGAATCAGTTCATTGAGTCACTTATTTTAGTTTATAATGTTCTCAATCTGTGAGTTCCGTGCCATTGTTATTTGTAGTTAGAAGTGAAGGTTTACGTGGCCTTCACTTTATCAAATAGTAAGAGGCTCAAATCTGAAAGGAGAGCCTGAATATAGGTTCCATGCTATTTTTAAAAATATTTACCATCTAAGGATTCTCTGTTTCTCTCCCTCGTGTGTATGTGTGTGTGTGCACGTGTGCACATAAACATACATGGCATGACACCCATGTAGAAGCCATGGGCAATATGTTGAGTAAGTTTTTTCATTTACCAAGCAGATTCCAGAGACTAAATTCAAGATGTCAGACTTGAAAACTTGCTAAGACATCTTGCCATTTGGAGTTGATTTTCTATGCTATTCTTATTTTTTAAAAAGAGGCTCACTTACAGAATCAAGAATATTGGCAAGGTAAGGTTAAGTAGAGCTTCATCCAGGAAGTGACATTTGAAATAAAATGTAGGAGATGTGAGAGAGGTAGCCATGTTCAGGATTCTGGATATAAGTATGTCAGGTAGAAAGAAAGTCATGGTCTGTGACATTAAATCACTAGAAAACTAAAGAATTCTAGAATAGAAAGAGGTTAGTGATAGTAATTAAGAGAATGTAGAAGATTTGAAGTAGAATCAAGAGTCCCTCTTTTGCAAGGACTTATTATAGACACCTTTGGATATTTGAACTGAAGAACGGAGGGATATTAAAAGATTTCCCAAAGAGCTCTACCACGATCTGATGCGTACTTAGTTTTCTGTCTTGTAATAACATTCTGGTCGAAGACAACAGCAAAGCATAGTAAAAATATCAGAGGGCTACTCTAGTAACCCTGCAAAAGGCTTTGGCAGAGGTGGTAGGAGATAAAATAAGCAGCAGATACTATGAATATATAGTTTTGAGGCTACATCATGTCATATTCTAAGTGCATGAATGGAATGATGAACAAGAAGAAAAATTGTGTGATTACTTCCAGGTTTACAGTATTAGCAATGATACGGTAACAATTTAAGTATTTTCAGTATATGACATTAAAACGGTTGTTTAGAAAAGATCGGATAAAACAGTTTACAAACTTCAGTTGGGGACTTTCTAAAGATGCAGGTAAGATATTGAGTTAAATATACAGAAAATTGAATAATGGTCTAGAATCCAAGCAGAAGCATGAGAGAAAAAGTTCTTGTAATTGTTGGCACAGACAACACAAACTATTGAAGTTATAATACCTAAAATGCTCTTGGCCTTAGGTTTGATTCCCAACACACACACCCGTATAAAAATCATCACCACACAAGACAGAGATACACCAATGAAACAACTGGTAAAAAATAAAGAACAAGAAAAGAAATATGTTTGAGCTAATAAAACTGAGTTTTGGCAATAGGCATTGCTAGTACAAAAGATACCTGAGATGCCATGTAATCTGAGAACAATAGTCTATATATCCCTGATATCTGAGTTTATTTTACCATTGAGCAAGTATGTAGAAGCATACTCTTCAGTTCACAGGCCTTGTATTTTGTTTAGTAGTTAGTTGATTATTCAATGACATTTCTTTCTTCTAACATTCACCAAAACACCAACAGGCAGAAACAAACAAGCAAAAAATTATGCAGCTTTTGTGATTAATGTGCAATTGAAGTATCTGCCATTGCATAATTTGTTCAGGAAAAAAGAGCAAATATTTAGAACTCTTTTCAGAAGTGGCCAAGGAATTGGCTTAGCATCTTCAGATTATGTTCAAGAATGATACTGACAGAATCAAACAGCGAGGGAAGAGCACGCTCTGAGCTAATTGTTTGGAAATAGATTTTTGTTCCAACAGCTATAAAGTGGAAGATGGATGATGTGAGAATTTGTAATTTGTAATTTAAAACTTCATGAACCATGGAAGTTTCCAGAGACTTTTGTCTGTCAGTTGTTTTACTGGAAATGATGAGACCACCGTAACCCAAAAATTGCCTTTGCCCCCAACACTATGGGAATGAAACAGAAAAGAAAAACATGTAAATTACTTATAATTTTTTATTTGTGTTCTTAAATTGCTTTTAGGCTTACTTTGTTGCCTTCATATAAGATCTTTCACGATGATGATACTTTGGCTTTAAAATGTAGCATAGTTAAAACTTTAAATACATATACATACAAATATACACATATTATACCAACTCTGTTTCTAAACTTTTGTATTTGGACTGTAAGAATAGCATCAAGGTAATTTGATTTAATACTAGACTCTTAAAACTAAAAATGATATTTGCAAAATAATTAAAAAGTAAAATTAATATGTGATGTACATATATAAGTGTCATTTTATAATCACAGAAATATGGCCAGAGTTATCAGTTGTTGAATGTGTTATCCAACTTTATTAACAAAAGTAACAAGCAAGCAATAGGGTTACAGTGGTTTTCTATTTATTTATATTTTAAATGCACTTTTTAAAATAGGGAGACAATGTCACTCCAAATGAAAGAGACAATGTAATCCTATATGAGATCAAACTGTAGTACGGGAAGCAAAATCTACCATTTGCTAAGCAATAATTGTCACTTTCTGAAGAAGTTTCTTCTTCTTAAATCATCCATGGTAAGTTTTTTGTTAACTATGAATGGACTAGCTAGTACTTTCAGCCCCAAAGCAACATTTTTGGATTCTGAATGACTCTCTTTGTTCATACAGTGTCAAAAATATTAATAAAATTCATATTCTAAGCAATGCACTCACAAAGGATATTAAAAGTAATTTTTCTTAATTTTTAATAAACATTATACTTTAAATAATGCCTGAGGAAAAATTATTCTGATGTGAAGCTATCGCGCTTCAGTGGGGGCTAGAGTAGAGTGGGAGGAAAGATGGTTGCAGGCTTCTTGCTCTGAGTGCACCCTTCAGAAATGCAACAAAATGGAGTTTCAAATGTTAGAGGAGAAATTACATCTTTATATTTCTTTGTTCCATTGTTTGAGAATGAAGATATTAGAATTCTTTATAATTCTGCTTCATGTTTAAGTAGAGCGTTTTCCTCCTTTGCAGATGAGTCAACTTGTGTCACTTCCCGAAGCTTCGATTCTCCATCTGAGGACAACCATATTCAAGTCTTAAACTCGGGTGTTGGCTACAGCAGTTTAAGCTATGATTTCAGAGTCAATGTCATTTGTGATATTTCTCTAAAATTTATTTTACTCTGCTCATCTCACCTCTCTCCATCGGTTCCCTTCCATGTGGTTTAAACTTGTAAGCCCTAAACTGAGGTAAGAACCCATTTAAAAAGGAAAGTGTTTCTAATTATATACTGATCATAAATATAGATTAACTTTATTCAAACATAAACAAAATATTGCACCACATGTTAATTGTTTTAGAAGATTTGTTGAATTAGCTCAGCCAGAGATTATTTTTTTCTCTGAAAAATAGTATGTCCTATTTTGATTCCTGCTGTTTCTTAAACACATTTCTTCATCATGTGCTGTTGGAATTTGCTACACTGGGGTTGACTATGGAAATTGGCTTAGCTTAGGACTCATATCATCTGAAACTTGGAATGCTAGGCACGTCTTATAATTTCATCGTGAACAATCTGCACTGTTAATTTTTATAGCTGTTGATGTAATAATTTAATTGTAAACATAATCTTGATGTTAGTCAAGTCCAAAGGACAGTTCTTCTATTTTATACGTAAAGAGTTTGTAATCTTAGTATCTTAGAAAAATCCAGGGTTGTTACTTGAAAAGATTATATGTCAAAATTTTTCTAAGAACCAATGGGTGCTTTCTTCTCATTTTTATTTCTCATATGAATGTGTTACTGTGACCCTAGAGTTTGTAGGTATTAAGTTTCCAGAATATCATTCTTTCCTTAATCTTATGTCAAAATTTAAGATTGTATTTTGATTAGTTCTTTTACTATTCCCATAGTTGATTAGGTCTCCCTGAAAATCTTTTTCTTTCATCAATCTTATATTTTATATGAGAATAAAAACTTTATTTCCTTAGTTTTGCCTCAAGGTTATAAATATCAGATTATTCCAAATTGTGTATGTGTGAAAGATACATAGATATATAAATGTGTGTGTGTGTGTCCGTGTGTGTGCTCTTATTATCTATAGTTATTTTAACAATATAACATATAATACGATTCCTACTGAGAGTCTACTTGAGGGCCAAGGGATCACGTGATAGAAATGTGAGGGGAAAACGAGAACTATGCATACATTAAGCACATAAAGGAGTGAGGTAATATCATATGGTAGTTTAAAAATGTGCCAAGTGTAAACGTAGGACAATGGCAACATGGCATTTAGACATAATGTAATTATATAACCTCTGTTCCTCTGCAGTTTATGTAAGGCATGTGTGAATATCTGAAAATAAAGGGAACACATGGAAGGAGAAGAAAGGACGAAATGAGAACATGATGGTCTCAGGATGTTTAAAAGTTTACATGAAATTTTATCTTATGTAGAAAGAGAATAGCATAAGAAAAATATCTCTCCTGCAAAGTGATCGCCAGATGTAAAAAGTCCGAGTTTCACTTACACACTTGAACCATTCACCTCTTTTCTTTAGAATGAGGTGACCTTTGCCACTGCAGAGACTGTTGGACAGAATCAAAGTCCTTCCCCTTTTGTGACATTCCATTATTTACTCTCCTGTGCTACACTAGCCCAGCCAGTGGGGAGGAAAGCTTGCTTGTTTTATGTCACTATTGCTCTTAACCTTCAAAGTCACAATGTGATTAATGCGTCTTATGTCTTTTGTCCTTACAAAAGCTTAATATTTTGCTTTACAGAAGTTTCTCAGTTTCAGGAGGCCCCATTTGTTCATTGTTGCTCTTATTGTCTGTGCCATTGGGGTTTTACACAAGAAGTGGTCTCTGGTGCCCATGTATTGTAGGCTACTTCCCACTTTCTCTTCTATCAGGTTCAGTGTGGTCAGATTTATGTTGAGGTCTTTAATCCATTTGGACTTGAGTTTTGTGCATGGTGATAGATAAGGTTCTAATTTCATTCTCCTACAGGTTGACATCCAGTTATGCCAGCACCATTTGTTAAAAATGCTTTCATTCTTCCAATGTATAATTTTAGCCTCTTTGTCAAATATGAGGTATTGATAGGTTTGTGGATTAAGATCCGGGTCTATGATTCAATTCCACTGGTCAACATCTCTGTTTTTATGCCAATACCAAACTGTTCTCATTACTGTAGCTCTGTAATAAAGTTTGAAGTCAGGGATGGTAATGCCTCCGGAAGTTCTTTTATTGTATAGGATTGTTTTGGCTATCACAGTCATTAAGACAAAAAGGCATCCTACGGAATGGGAAAAGATCTTCACTGACCACACATCAGACGAAGGTCTGATCTCGAAAATATACAAAGAACTCAAGAAACTAGACATTAAAATTCTAAATACCCCAATTAAAAAATGGGGTAAGGATCTGAATAGAGAATTCTCAACAGAAGAACTTCAAATGGCCAAAAGATACTTAAGGTCATGTTCAACTTCCTTAGCGATCAGGGAAATGCAAATCAAAACAACATTGAGATACCATCTTACACCTGTCAGAATGGCTAAAATCAAAAACACCAATGATTGCCTATGCTGGAGAGGATGTGGAGTAAGGGGAACTCTCATCCATTGCTGGTGGGAATGTGAACTTGTGCAGCCTCTTTGGAAATCAGTGTGGCGGTTTCTCAGGAAATTGGGAATCAACCTACCTCAGGATCCAGCAATACCACTCTTGGGAATATACCCAAGAGAAGTCCAATCATACTACAAAAGCATTTGTGCAACTATGTTCATAGCAGCATTGTTTGTAATAGCTAGAACCTGGAAACATCCTAGGTGCCCCTCAATGGAAGAATGGATCAAGAAAGTGTGGATTATATACACCTTAGAATACTACTCAGCTGTAAAAAACAATGACATCTTGAATTTTGCATGCGAATGGATGGAAATAGAAAACACTATCCTTAGTGAGATAACCCAAACCCAGAAAGATGATTATGGTATGTACTCACTCAATAGTGGACCCTAGCCATAAAACAAAGGACACTAAGCTTATAGCTCACAAGCCCAGAGAAGCTGAATAGCAAGGTGATCCCAAAGAAAGCATATACAATCCTCCTGGAAGTTGGAAGCAAACAAGATCACCAGCCAAAAGTTGGAAGCACGGGGGCAGGGATAGAGGTGGAGGTAGGGGGGGGTGAAGAAAGAGGAGAGGGGGAAAGAGAAGGGAGAAGGGAAGGACTGGGGAGAGCTTGGGGGAGTGGGAGGGTGGAGATGGAGGAAAGGTGGATCAAGGAGAAGGGAATAAGATATCTACATTAAGGGAGTCATTTTAGGACTGGCAAGATACTTGGCTCTTGAGTGGATCCCAGGTGTCCACGGGGATGTCCCCAGCTAGGTATTTGGGCAGCAGAGGAGAGGGTGCCGGAACTAGCCTTGTCCCAGAGTCACATTGATGAATATCTTGATAACCATCATAGAAATTTTGTCTGATGGATGGAGGTAGAGACAGAGACCCACATTCACATCAGAGCAATGGACTGATCTTCCAAGGTCCAGGTGAAGGGCAGAAGGTGGGAGAAGATGAGCAAGGAATTTAGGACCGTGAGGGGCTGGACCACCCACTGAGTTAGTGTGCCTGAACTAATGGGAGCTCAGCAAATCCAGCTGGACTGGGACTGAACGAGCACATGATCAAACCGGACTCTCTGAATGTGGCTGCCAATGGGGGCAGACTGAGAAGCCATCAACAATGACACTGGGACCTATCTCTTCTGCATGTATTATCTTTTTGGGAACCTAGTCTATTTGGATGCACACCTTCCTAGGCTGGGATGGATGGGGGAGGGCCTTGGACTTCCCACAGGGCAGGGCACAATTCCCTCTTTTAAGGAAGCAGGGGTAGGGAGGAGGGGTGGGGGGAAGCGGGAGGGGACTGGGAGAAGGGGAGGAAATGTAAAAATTTTTTTGAATGTAAAAAATAAAAGAATATGGAAATACAGATGGATGTCCCCTGGTAATCAGAGTCAACAAGAGAAAGAAGTGCCAATGTAACTTCCCAAGTTAAACACATGCTTCTTAAAGAAATCAGTCATCAGAGTTTCTTAAATTCAGAATAATGTGTAGAACAGAGCTGCCTTATAGATGATTTCAGGAGAAAGGTGAAGTCATTTGTGAGTAGATAATGAGCTACTCTGTACTTGAGGTAATAGGATATTTCTGCTTGAGAAAGGGCTTTCAATGTCATAAAATTGTGAAAAGCATGAAAGTCTTGCTAACACATTTTGACTTGACCATTCAGAGAATCCTCCACTTAATTTAGGGATAAAACAGTGAGGGGATAAGCATAAGAAAATTTGGGTATTGTAAAAGAAACAAGCAGTGTATCATATATTCCTCATCAAATATGAAGAGTGTTAACTGAGTGTAGGTTAGTTACATTTTGTAAGCAAACGCAATTATAAAATAAAAGGAACACATTAACTCCTGGCAGCTTTTGTACTTTTTTGTTTGTTTTTTTGGGACAGGGTTTCTCTGTGTAACAACCCTGGCTTTCCTGGAACTAGTTCTGTAGATCAGGCTGGCCTCGAACTCACAGAAATCTGTCTGCTTCTGCCTCCCGAGTCCTGGGATTAAAGGTGTGTGCCACTACCGCCGTTCTTCTTTTTAACCCTTTACTACTTGTTTAATCCAGTCAACACTTAGTGAAAGCTTTGAATGACCAGCCAGGTTCAGGTTATCCTCACTAACAATATGATTATCATTTAATTTCATTTCTCTATTCAGTAAAACATAATATTGTTTAATCGCTCTAGATTTGTGCCTTTATTATTACTCCACCTAGGAAGATGATATATAATATCCAATAAAGCATGAATAGAAATCTTTAATAATTTCATTTAGATGCACAATACATGTTTGTCTTATGAAGTAGGAGGTAGGTTGGTACTTATCTGGTTGAGGTTGAAAGGTGGGATTTGGGAAATGTTGGTCAATGGCTATAAAGACTTGAGTTAAACAGGAAGAATAAATTCAAGAAATATGTATGATTATTTTAGATCACAAGAAAGTATTATGTACACTTGAAAATCACTCAAATAATAGATTTTAAGTCCTTACCACAAAAAATTAACATGTGAATTATTATATAGGCTAATTAGTTTAGCTTATCTAATCTAAAATAAGTTATTTATTTCAATATGTGATGTTTTGCATAGAAATACAGACAATAATTATTTGTGAATTAAAATAAAATATAATTTAGCAATTATAAAAACTTGTTTTTAACATTCAAATGTATATTCTTGCAAGGCATGGATGTAAAATCTTTACCTATATTAAATGGTTATTTTGCATTAATTGTATGAATTAGTGCCCATTTCTTTAGGTTGAAGAGTGATGCAGAGGATGGGACTGACTTGCCAGCAAATTTAACAAAGAACTGAAATTAATTCAATGTTTTCCTTGTGAAAACATTACCAGCTTCTATCAATTATTTCAACATCCATAAATTTTCTGAAAAATGGTTGCAGTATGTTTATCAAAATGTTAATTTATAAGACAAATCACCATTTACAGCTTGTGATGCTTATATACAAGGTCAAAATCTGGTACTTCGCGTGAGATAATTTAATTAGAATAGCAGTGTTAAGCATAGGTGCAGTCTCAGCAGAAGCATCTCACACTATACAGCCATTTTGCTTATGTACAGACTCGAGGGTTTTAATATTAAAGTTTCTGCTGCCAAAGGTTTCAGCCCAGATGTTTAAATTGATGACTTTTTGCCGGCAATTTCAATAATAAGGATATATTTTCATAAGGTTGCTTGATACAATAAAATGCTTACACATTTCTCCCAGCTTTCTTCCTTCTCTTAGTTATCCCTCAACCTGTCCACCTTTCAGTAACAAATCATTTCACCGAGAAGTTCTTATACATTGCAGAAAACCCTAAATTATCATTATCATCACCACTACATTTATAGAGTATCTTTTCTGTGAGAATGTGTGTGCTATACACAGTGTAAAGGAAGTACTTGATAGTCAATAGGGATACTCTCCGGCCCTTTGAAAATCTCCAGAGATAACAAAGTAGGAAAAAAAATAATCCAATACAGAATACTGGTTAAGGACAAAAATAACACTCAAGAAAATACATCAACATGATCTCTAGGAGTTAAATGGAAAAGCCTCCAGTAGCGTGACTGTTGTGGGGGATGGGTAGCTGACAATAGATTATTACTGCTATAGCATGCAGCAGTTTAAATGAGAAGAACTTGATGTTTCCTGTGGCGACCTTGAAAGAGAATCCAAGTGTTACGAAGAAATCGTAATAGTGCACTATTACTAAAGACTGAGGGGACTTTTAGAATGTCCTGACCTCTACATAAGAGAGATCTAGGTCATTCTGACCAGGTGAGGATGAGATGGAAGGTTGTAAAGCTCTAATCTAGTAGATAATCCTGTATTATCAAGGTGAGCCCAAACAGATTACAGGAGCCATAAAAGTAGGTCATTTAAAAAATGAAATTAGCATTTTCTTTTACTTTTTGAGATTATAATGTAATTACATCATTTCCTCTTTTCTCCCCATCAATGTTTCCATATACCCTTTCTAGCTTTCTTTCAAATCATGCCCTTTTAAAAAATTCTAAATTGTTATATATATGTTCTTAAATACATATGTACAACCTACTCAGGCAATATAATGACTCAGTCTATGTTCTTGTATGTATCTGTTTCCTGAACTGACTCACCAGTCAGAATTGGATAACCAATAGGTAAGCTATTTCTCGACGAAGACTATTTCTCCTGCTCTCATAATTATTCAGTTGCCCATAGTTCTCTATGTAGTAGGGTTGAGGCCTTCTGACCCCCATCCTGACACACTCACACACACTCACACACTCACACACACTCACACACACTCACACTCACACACACACACACACTCACACACACTAACACACACACTCACACACACTCACACACACACACACTATTACATATTTATTACTATTATCCCTGTTCAGCTCATGTTTAAGGAGTCACGCTGCTGAGGCTTTGTCGGTGCAGCTTCTGACGTTCCTAGCACGCACAGTCTCTGGCTCTTATCATCTTCCTGCCCCTGTTCCGCATTGATCCCTTAGCCTACCATGTCTGTAGTGGCATTGTTGATGTATTCATTGGGACTGGGCTCCATAAAAGCTGCATTTTGATTGTCCGTGGGTTTGGGTGGTCATTTTGTCCAGTTGGAAGAAGTTTTTATTGCTTTTTGTTCAACTTGACACAAGTAAGAATGATCTGGGAAGAGGAAACTTAATTGCAAAAATGCCTCCATCAGATGGCATTTATGTTAATAATTTATATGAGGAGGCCCAGTCTACTGGGGGTTGTGGGAGTATTGGGCAGTAAGAAAGCAGGCTAAGCAATCACTGGGAAGCAAGCCAGTAGGTAGCAATAACTTCCCCATCTTAGCAACTGTCCTGAGTTCTTGCCCTGACATCCATTCATGATGGAATGTTACTCAACAATGTGAGATAAAATTAAACTCCATCCTAAATTGTGTTTTCTCACAGCAATAGAAATCCCAAGTAGGGTAAATATGGTAAAATAAAAGATGCTACTTAGAAGGAAGGCAGATTCTAAGCACAAGCAAAACTTGGTGCCTACTGTGAGACTTGTGAGTAAAACCAGGAAGTATCAGAGATTTTTCTAGGAGATAAAAGCTGATAAAAGCTTTGAAGAAATAGTGACAGATACAAGGGCCTGACAAACTCTTAGAATCATTCTCGGAAAGTGAATTCAGCTCTCTCTGCAAATAGATCAGCCTTTTGGGTGACCTGGGCCAGAAGAAGTCAGCTATGACTTATTGTCCCAGACAAAATGGGGAGATAATAAATATTTATCTTTTAATCTGCTGATTTTGAGATGATCTGTTATGACAACAGAAAGACGATGACTATCAAAAATCATAACACAAAGGTGGCATGGGATTCTAATATAACTGTGTGGAATTCACTTTGCTAAAGATTTGATAAGCATTTAATTTGATTATTATTATATGCAGTTTCGTGTGTATTTATAAATGAACTTTAGTAAATTTCATCCTCAATTACGTCTTCCATTCCTGCTCCAACCCCAACTGGTTCTCTTTTAGTTTAAAGTAAACCACAGAGCTTTAGTTTGCTTAGTCTATTTTGAAAAATCTTTTCAACCCAAACCACTTACTCTCCTTCCTTACCTAGGAATTAGACCTTGGGCAATAATTCCAGTGCTATGTAAATTCATTGCTCTGGTTTAAGAAGACCAATGAACATGTGTCTAAAGATGGTAACAGAATGATTTTCATTTTGAATTTGAAGTTGCAATGAAGAGAGATTAATTTCTTGAACACTGGACATGGCAAACAGAATCATGAAGTGATGTGAGCGTGAAGAGGAAAGAGCAGAACAGAAATCTACCCAAATGAAAGTTGTCAGATATTGTTGCTATGAAGATTTAAAAAGCGTATTTTTAATGTTTCAGATAAATAGCTTACATGTTTCTGTTATTCTTGAGCAATCCTCATGGACTGACTCTCAAACGGAAAATTCCCCCTGCTAACTTAAAGTAGTTTTGGAGAGGTTTTGTTACTTTCATTCATCCACAACAACAACAGCAAAACCATTCTTTATAAAGTGGGTAGCATTTCTGCACTTTTATTTAAAGTAATAGGCTTGCCTTCATTAAACTAGACTAAACTAAGGTAATAAAGAGGATCCTCAAGTTCACCAGCCGTGCTCTCAATGGGTTTTCAGAAGTGAGTGTCTTCCAATTAGTTGCTCACCACCTATTTTTCATTGTCACTCAACTCAGCCTGCACTTAAAACAAATAGAGGCGAAATGCCTGCTTAGAGTGCCTCAGTCCTCGAGTGGCACTTACTACTTCTCTGTTCGTGTTTTGGCAAGAGCAGGTCAGATGGCTACAATTAACTGTAAGAAGGGCCGAGAGACGGGTCTAGTCAGGACCCTCGAAGAAGTCAAAGTAATTGGGATGATTAGCGAGCAGCCTCTGCCAACAGATGTTCCCTAATTTGCTCAATGTAAGACAGCTGATATGAACAGAGGTGAGGATTGAATCATAGATCTGTGACTCGGGAAGTTAAGATTTTAAACATTTTTTTTCCAGTACTGCATTTTTGTTTTACCAGATGGCTTGCATTTGTATAATTAGTTGACTTAAAGTTCCACTAAACCTATTAAATTGCCAGCTCACAGGTTCTCTTCTTGTTGATTTGCTTTTAATTTAGATAAGACCCAAGAGAAACTCAGTACTCAACTGGTTTTGGAGAGGGTCAGTATAGCTTACGCAAAAGCAGTTGAT
The DNA here is from genome assembly GCA_004026605.1 of Ondatra zibethicus. Classification (NCBI taxonomy): domain Eukaryota; kingdom Metazoa; phylum Chordata; class Mammalia; order Rodentia; family Cricetidae; genus Ondatra; species Ondatra zibethicus. The sequence goes on along the minus strand of PVIU01001152.1, from coordinate 71,637 downwards.
GCCTCAATTAGGCTACTGACTACAGAGCTCAGCTGTGTGAGTGCGTGCTAAATTATTTCATTACAAATGGTAGCCAAAACATTTATACTCTATACCCTTCTTCCTATCAGGACTCCTGAGATCTCAGTGCTGTGAAGTGATCTATTTTCATGCTGTCATTAGGAAGCAAGGAAGTAAAAGAATGAACTCAAATATAAAACATCTGGATAAATTCTATCTTTCTTGATTTTCATCCACCATGTTTTTCAGAAGCTCTTGTGGGTTAGATACAGTTTGAAAAAGTCCCTCCCTAACAGCTCATGGGTTCAATTGTAATATTCTCTGTAATGTTAGGAGAGTGGCATGGAATTCAAGTAGAGTGATTACAGATAGGGCCTTTGGGGGAATGTCTGGTCTAGGAGAGGTTAGTATACTCACTGTGATTGAATTCGGTGACTTTATAGGAAGAGGAAGCCAGTATAGGCACAAAGGCACTGTTCTTTTTCTCTTCCAGGGTGAATTTTACTCCAGCATAGGGCTTCGTCAGCAAGAAAGCCATAATCATGAAAGTGCCATTTAACATCAGCTACAACTATAGTAAATATACCTGTGTTTTTATAAAGTTACCCAGACTTGGTGTCTTACCGAATGGGTTAATACAGGATTAATTCTAACTGGACAGTTGACATTATTGAAATCTGTGATTGAAACTTTTGTTATTGAGCTCAAATTGGACATTTAGTGAGAATAGGGGCAGCAATTAAGGCAGTCATTATTGGATGCAACATGGAGAAGTAGAACATATCCTTGCCAGTTTCTGTATCGGGCACATATCTGGAGTTCCCCTTCTGGAAGGAAGGAAGAAGATATTGCAGACAAAATCATCAGAGAATCTGATTGTCAGCAGAGAATCTGACTACAATATCAGATTGGGGACCTTATAATCTATGAGCCTGGTGTCTGAGTGGATTATGTACAGTGTCAGAGTATGAAAGCACCATACTTAAGGAAACCAAGAAGGCAAGCTAAAGCAGACAGAAACAAGTTCATGATGCCAAAGAGGGTGTATGTGTCCTTAAGTGGGCTAAGCAAAAGGCTAAGGACAGTGCTGGTTCCATTTGTAATCATTTTCTAGACTCTAGAGAAAGAAACTGTTTTTATAAGCTGTAAATCTGTGGAATCTAGTAACAAGTTCAAATGTTTTTGAATCAGTATCAACTTCAAGCTGTCCCAAGTGATTTTTTTTTCTATCTAAGCACAATTAATACGATCGCCACTTTATCCTCAACTGCCTTTAATTATTACAATTTATCAAGTTAAGAGAGGAAAGATGTTTAAGGTAGTTGCTAAAGAATAAAAATAAGTTCTTAAACTCATATATGGTAATGATTCCAGTCATGATTCCAACCCAGGTTTGTAAGCGTAGTTGTAACTGACCAGACAGAAGTTTCTAGAACATCATCACAAGAGCCCAGGGGAGATTCTTGAGGGAGGTATAGACTACCATGATCAGTTGTCTTGGTCCCAAGGAGTTCAACAGCAAAGGCACAGAGAGGATGCTGTGGTCGTAGCAGAATTTGTTCTTTGCAAATAATGGGGTATGTTTCCTAGTATGCTCTTTGTTTTCTTTGATTCTATCAAATGCTTTTCTCACATTTTCTTTTTCTTTCCCTACTTTCACTAAAGCTCTGAAACTTATCCATACAGACGTCCTGGTGTCATTCAGTTGGAACTTCCTTAACGGGTAATAGCAGCCCTCAGATCAGTAGGTTGACCTTACCGCACTTCTATGCCCAGGCTTGGAAAGAGTTCAGGAGGTTTACATGCTGGTTGCTAGGGATCTTGACATTATGTTTAAACGCTGGCTTAACGCTATCAGCAGCAGGCAGACATCCAATACTCAATGCTCTTCTTTTTTACACTCTGTGACTAATGCAGAGAGGTATGGCAGACTGGCTAGCTTTTATCTTCTGGCTCTTTCTCATCAGGAGCAGAAACTTGAGTATTCTCTGTAGAAAATCCCAGACTTATTAATTTGAGATGCCCCCTCCAATATATAAATAGTGAAAGAAAAAACTGTGAGAAAAAAGCCTTCAAAATTAATGACTCCTCCTTCTATGGTGAATAGAGAATAGAAGAGAATGAATTTAGGAAATTTCTGAAAGTGATCTAGGAATACCAGAGTTTAATATTTGAAACCAAGACATTGAATAGCATATATAATAATTAAAACTTTGTAGCAGTGTTTCCATGTTTATAGTTTAATGTGTATATGAACACCATTTAGGAAATAAACATGTCTTTTCCTGAATTCATATGCATTTGACTTTCATTGGAAACCAGTGGCCCATGGTGGACTTCAGGTTTTTTAAGTGTTTTTTTTTTAAATTAAATATGCATAACTTCTCCCCTTCCTGGTCTGCCCACAGTGTCTTCCCTGTCTCTCTCCCCTCCCTCTCAAATTGATGGCCTCTCTTTGATTATTATTGTTAAATGTCTATAAATATTTAACATATTATATGTGCATGCGTGTGTGTGTGTGTGTGTGTGTGTGTGTGTGTGTGTGAATACAACCTGCCAAGTCCACTTGATGTGTTTGTGTGTATATGATTTTAGTCCTGACCACTTTGTATTGGATGAGCAATTAGGTGAAGCTAGATGTCCCTCTTTCAGCAGTTTGTAGTTCTTTGTCTAGGGTTAGGACACCATAAGATTCATCGCGTCTGTGTTAGCATGTTTGTTGCTACTCTCATTGTTAAGGCATCTGTGCTATTGAGATATCATGGGTACAGCTTGCTTGACATTTCTAAGCAACATAATCGCACAGCCTTCCCTATGCTCCCACTCCTCTCACTTAGACTGTCTTTACACACCCATTCTCATGATCTCCAGATTTTAGATCCAGGAGTTCTGATGTATCTAATTTATCTATCTCTCTGTCTATCTATCATCTATCTATCCATCGATCATCTATCAATCTAGCATTTGGTATCAGTTGTTTTCTTAATATTTACCATTCTGACTGCAGTAAGATAAAATATCAAAGATGTTTTAATTTGCATTCCACTGATGTCTAGAGACAATGATTATTTTGTTGTCTTCTTTTAAGGACTTTCTATTCTGGTATCTGGCTAATTTTTAATGAGTACTTTGTTTTATTGCTTCATTATTTGCTGAGTTCCTACATTTTCTGGATGTTAAAATTCTGTCAGATATACAGGTGACAAAGATTCTCTTTCATTCTTTGATTGCTTTAGCTGTACAGGGGCATTTTAGTTATATGAAGTCCCACTTCCTGGCTTTAACTCTTGAGCAAATGAAATCCTATTATGAAAGTCCTTTCCTACCCTTGTAGCATGTAGGGTACTGTCTATGATTTCTTATAGCACTTTTAGGTCTCACATTAAGATCTTTGATCTAATTGGAGTTATTTATTTATTTATTACAAGGTGATAGACACTGATCTCATTCTTTTGCAACTGAATATCCAGTTTGCCAGCACCATTTTCGGGAGATACTTTATTTTCCCCAGTGTATTGTTTAGACAGAATACAATTGTAATTAAACTAAGATAAACTCCAAGCATCTGTCATCTTTCCATCTAAAAAATAGAAAACAGTAGAGACAAACAAGGCACAGTTTCCCCATACTTGTGACCTGGTTCCACACAGGAAACAAATAAGAAAAACCAAAACAAAACTTCAATGAAAACGTTAAACAAATGGTTTAAACACAAAGTCACAGGTATTCATGTTTGGGTCTTCAATTTCCTTCCATTTGTCTGTTTTTGTGCCAGCCCTTATTGTTTTTATTACTGTGGTTCTGTATTATATCGTGAGATCTAGACTGGTAATTCCTCCAGCTTTGGTCTTTTTTTCTTCAGAATTTCTTTGAGCTATCAGTGGTGTTTTGCTGCTCTGTGTGAATTTTAGAAGAGGCTTGATTTTAATTTATATAAAGAATGAGATGGGAATTTTGATTAGTATTGCATTAGATCTATTTATAGTTTTGGTAAAATGGTCCCAAAATTTTCACAATATAAATTCTACCAGTCTATGAGCATGAGATGTCTTTCTGTTTTCTATTATGTTCCTCTATATTTTTCAAAGTTTTAAGGTTGTCATTTTAAAGGTTCTTCACATTCTTGATTAGGTGTAATTCTAAAATTTTCTTTATGGCTACTGTGAATTACAGTGTCCATATGTCACAGATATACCAGTCCCAAAGGGTTGGCCATACTATTTCACAGATACTTGCTCAGTCATGCTTACTGTTTCTCTATTCACAATAGCTAGGATATGAATATAACCTAATACTCTCCAACTAATTAATAGATAACCAAAATGTGGTACATGTAAACTAGAAGAGTATTCAAGTATAGAAAAAAATAAAGTCATGACCTTAGCAGACAAATAGAAAGAGCTAAATTGATCATAGTGAGTGAGGTCATCTAGACCCAGAGGACAAATATTTCATGTTCTCTGTCATCTGGGGCTCCTAACTTGAAATCATCAGATAAGAATACATCCCTGGTATAACTGCAGAAACCCAGAAAGTAAAAAAGAACAGTTGGAGAGGTTTTGCTTGGAGAGCAATATAGAGAGGAATAGCAGGGTACAAGTGACCTTAGGGAGAAAATAGAAAGAAATGAAGTAGGACACTCTTTTTAGGGAAGTAGAGAAAGACAAAAACAGAAGGAGAGGATGGTAAAATAGCATTAAGAATGTATGAAAAACTTATAAGGAGCCATACCATTAATTATCTATCTCAAAATACCTATAGTTCATGAAAGTCAGTATATATATATATATGTCAGTATATACATACACATATTTATTTTAATTGTTCCTTCAAAGAGTCAAAGACCATCTAACAAACATCCCAACAGCATGCATGAGAAATCTTGTTTTAGGTTTTAGTCAGGGTTGTCCAAGAGATCCCCAAAGTATAGGCCAGTGCTATTGCATTTGTTTGCTCCTCAGAGGTGAAAAGTCAGTCCCTTTTGCTGAAAGCTTTTTACACATCAGATAGAGGGCACAGAGGCTGCAAGGTGGAAGTAATGTAAAAGCTTTCTCCTCAATGACTAAAAATTTTCTGGGTACCAGAAGGTACCAGGCAAGCTTCCAAAGGAGGAAAAAAAACCCAATAGTCCTATACAGCTATAGTGCCTGTGTAAAACAGCAAAGACCACCATGGTACTAGAAGGTACCAGGCAAGTTTCCAAAGGGGGAAAAAACCAATAGTCCTATACAGCTATAATGCCTGTGTACAACAGGAAAGACCACCATGGCATACTAACTATAAGGGTGCTACAATGCATGTATACCGTGGAAGTAATCAGCAGCTCTCTAATTTTATTTAAAGCTCTTTCAAGGAGAAGAAAATCATCCCTGGTAAAGAAAACATACCGAGGTTCCTGTGCTGAGGAGTTCCATCCAGAGGGGTGAGTGTGTGCCTGCCAGACCAGAAGGTCCCCGGAAGGGAGTGCAGGGCACCTCCAGCTCCTGCTGCAGGGGCTTCTTTGTTTCACACGACCCTGCCCTCCCCCACCCCCAAGTTGGCCCTTTCCTCTGCTGGGGTCCTTGGCCCACCAGGATTCCTTGTTCCTGTGCTGAGGAGATCAATCCAGGATCCAGAGGTGTGAGTGTGTGCTGCCCGGTTGGAAGGTCTCCTGAAGGGAGTGCAGGGCACCTCCAGCTCCAGCTGCAGGGGCTTCTTTGTTCCACAAGACCCTGCATCCACCAAGCCTGCCCTATTGTCTGCCAGGTCCTTGGCCCAGGAACAGATCCTGCTCCTGCACTGAGGAAATCCAGCCAGAGGGCGCTCCTTTCCATCTTCAGGGTCCTTAGACCTACCAGCACTACTGGCTCCAGTGCCAAGGAGCCCTAAGAGAGGCAGACCAAAAAATTCCCCAAGCACACAGTCAGTCACAGCAAAGATTGGATCAAGATGCCAAGACTCTCCAGGCTGCATTTGAAGGAAGAGATGGGCAAGCGCCAATGCAAGAATTCCTCCAACAACATGAAAAAGCATCATGACAACACCAGAATCCAGTGAGCACACAACAAGAAGACTTGAACACCCTATTCCAGAAGAAGTAGAAGAAATTGACTTTAAATGTAACATTATGAAAATAATAGAGGCCCTTAAACAGGATGTGAAAAACTCCTTTAAAGAAATGGAGAAGACAAACAAAAAGCTAGAAGAAATGACTAAAGCTCTCAAAGATACCCAAGAAAACCAAGAAAAAGCAATCAAACAGGTAATGGAAACAGTTCAAGAATTGAAAAATGAAATTGAGGTAATGAAGAAAACACAAACCAAGGGAAGGCTGGATATGGAAAATCAGGGTAAATGAACAGGAACTACAGAGACAAGTATAACCAACAGAATACAAGAGATAGAAGAAAGAATCTCAAATGCTGAAGACACTATAGAGGAAATAAACTCATTTATTAAAGAAAACAACAAATCGAACAAATTCTTAACACAAAACATCCAGGAAATCTGGGACACCATGAAAAGACCAAACCTAAGAATAATAGGGGTAGAAGAAGGAGAAGAATTACAGCTCAAAGGCCCAGAAAATATATTCAACAAAATTATAGAAGAAAACTTTCTCAACCTAAAGAAGGATATTCCAATGAAGGTACGAGAAGAATACAGAACACCAAATAGACTGGATCAAAAAAACCCATCCCCTCACCATATAATAATCAAAACACCAAAACACACAGAACATAGAAGGAATCTTAAGAGCTGCAAAGGAAAAAGGACAAGTAACATACAAAGGGAAACCTATCAGAATTACACCTGACTTCTTAATGGAAACAATGAAAGCCCGAAGGTCTTGGATAGATGTGCTGCAGAGACTAAGAGACCACGAATGCAAGCCCAGACTACTATACCCAGCAAAGCTTGCATTCACCATTGATGGAGAAAACAAGATATTCCAGGACAAAAACAGATTTAAACAATACGTAGCCACAAACCCAGCCTTACAGAAAGTACTATAAGGAAAACCACAAACCAAGGAAGCAAAAAACACCCATAATAACACAGGCATCTGACAACCCTCCATCAGCACAACTCAAAGAAGGGAAACACACAAACACTACCACCAAAATAAAAAATAACTGGAGTTCACAACCACTGGTCATTAATATCACTTAATATCAATGGACTCAATTCACCTACAAAAAGGCACAGGTTAAGAGAATGGATACGAAAGAGGATCCAACATTCTGCTGTTTACAAGAAACACACCTCAACCTCAAAGACAGACACTTCCTCAGAGTAAAGGCTTGGGAAAAGGTTTTCCAATAAAATGGACCTAAGAAACAAGTGGGTGTGGCTATACTAATATCTAACAAAATTGACTTCAAACTAAAATCAATCAGAAGAGATGGAGAAGGTCACTTTATACTCATAACAGGAACAATTCATCAGGATGAAGTCTCAATCCTGAATATCTATGTCCCTAATATAAAAGCACCCACATATGTAAAAGAAACATTACTAGATCTCAAAGCACACATCAAACCCCTCACTCTAACAGTAGGAGATTTCAACACTCCTCTCTCAATAATGGACAGGTCCGCAAGACACAAACTTAACAGAGAAATAACAGATGTAATGAACCAAATCTATAGAACATTCCACCTAAACAGAAAAGAATATATCTTTTTCTCAGCATATCATGGAACCTTCTTGAAAATTGATCACATAGTCAGTAACAAACCAAACATCCACAGATACAAAAAGATTGTAATAACCACCTGTGTACTATAGGATCACCATGGAATAAAGTTAGAATTCAACAACAATTTTACCCCCAGAAAGCTTACAAACTCATGGAAACTGAATAGTCGACTACTGAACCACCCCTGGGTCAAGGAAGAAATACAGAAAGAAATTAAAGTCTTCCTTGAATTCAATGAAAATAAAGACACAACATACCCAAACCTACGGGACACTATGAAAGCAGTACTAAGCAGAAAGTTAATAGCACTTAGTGCCCACATAAAGAAAACAGAGAAAGCTCACATTAGAGACTTAACAGCACAGCTGAAAGCTCTAGAAAAAAAAGAAGCAGGCTCACTCAGGAGGAGTAGAAGACTGGAAATAATCAAACTGAGGGCTGAAATCAACAAAATAAAGACACAGAAAACAATCCAAAGAATCAATGAAACAAAGAGCTGGTTCTTTGAGAAAATCAACAAGATTAACAAACCCCTATCCAAACTAATCAAACGGCACAGAGAGAACACGCAAATTAACAAGATCAGAAATGAAAATGGGGACATAACCACAGACACAGAGGAAATTCAGAGAATCATTAGATCTTACTACAAAAACCTGTATGCCACAAAATTGGAAAATGTAAAAGATATGGACATTCTTTTAGATAAGTACCATATACCAAAATTAAATCAAGACCAGTGAACAACTTAAATAGACCTATAAGTTGCAAGGAAAGAGAAGCTGTCATTGAAAACCTCCATACCAAAAAAAGCCCAGGACCAGATGGTTTTAATGCAGAATTCTACCAGAACTAAGAAGAGCTAATACCTATACTCCTTAATATGTTTCACAAAATAGAAACAGAATAGTCATTGCCAAACTCCTTTTATGAAGCTACAATTGCCCTGATATGAAAACCACACAAAGACTCAACCAAGAAAGAAAATTACAGACCAATCTCACTCATGAACATTGACACAAAAATTCTCAATAAAATACTGGCAAACCGAATACAAGAACACATCAAAATATTATCCATTATGATCAAGTAGGCTTCATCCCAGAGATACAGGGCTGGTTCAACATATGAAAATCTATCAATGTAATCCATCATATAAATAAACTGAAAGAAAAAAACCATATGATCATTTCATTAGATGCTGAAAAAGTATTTGACAAAATTCAACACCCCTTTATGATAAAGGTCTGATCTCCAAAATATCTAAAGAACTCAAGAAACTAGTCATTAAAATTCTAAATAACCCAATTAAAAAATGGGGTAATGATCTGAACAGAGAATTCTCAACAGAAGAACTTCAAATGGCCAAAAGATACTTAAGGTCATGTTCAACTTCCTTAGCAATCAGGGAAATGCAAATCAAAACAACTTTGAGAGACCATCTTACACCTGTCAGAATGGTTAAAATCAAAAACACGAAGGATAGCCTATGCTGGAGAGGATGTGGAGTAAGGGGAACACTCATCAATTGCTGGTGGGAATGCAAACTTGTGCAACTACTTTGGAAATCAGTGTGGCAGTTTCTCAGGAAATTGGGAATCAATCTCCCTCTGGATCCAGCAATACCACTCTTGGGAATATACCCAAGAGATGCCCAATCATACAACAAAAGCATTTGTGCAACTATGTTCATAGCAGCATTGTTTGTAATAGCCAGAACCTGGAAACAACCTAGGTGCCCCTCAATGGAAGAATGGATAAAGAAAGTGTGGATTATATACTCATTAGAATACTACTCAGCGGTAAAAAACAATGACATCTTGAATTTTGCATGCAAATGGATGAAAATAGACAACACTATCCTTAGTGAGATGATAACCCAATCCCAAAAAGATGAATATGGTATGTACTCACTCATGAGTGGACTCTAGCCATAAACAAAATACATTAAGCCTATAGTTCACAACCCTAGAGAAGCCAAATAGTGAGGTGAACCCAGAGGAAAAGCAGTGGCCTGAGCTCCCACTGAGACAGTGTGCCTGATCTAATGGGAGCTCACCAAATCCAGCTAGACTGGGACTGAACGAGCATGTGATCAAATCAGACTCTTTAAATGTGGCTGCCAATGGGGACGGATTGAGAAGCCATTGATAATAGCACTGGTGGACCAACCTCTCGCAGTCCTGACTTCCTTGCTCATCTTCTCCCTCCTTCTGCTTTCAACTGGACCTTGGGAGCTCAGGCCATTGCTCTGATATGGCTGTGGGACTCTGTTTCTATCTCAATCCAAATATATAGCAAATATATAACAATGATGGAAGAATGACTGACACTCAGATTGTCGGTCATACAAGTACATTCTTTAAATTATGAGCACCTTCTGGAAGATCCACTTAGCATTTCCTAGGAAGAAAGCTAAAGGAAGCAATATCATGCTTTAAAATGGTAGAAGAGAAGGAAAATAAAGTTGTCCATGGTTTTGTAGAGAAAGAGTAGACCTGCTTAAATCAGGAGCTAAGCCAATCACCCAACAAAGTTTAATGATTTAATTCAGGAAATTTATCAGCAACTTGAGATAAATGAGTCAAGATGCTTTTAGCATCCTCCACATAGACCAACTGACCAGCAGAATATTTTTTAATATTCTTTTATTTTTCATTCAAAAAAATTACACTTCCTCCCCTTCTCCCAGTCCCCTCCCGCTCCCCCACTACCCCTCCTCCCTCTCCCTGCTTCCTTAAGAGGGGGTAGGGTACCCTGCCCTGTGGGAAGCCCAGGGCCCTCCCCCCTCCATCCTGGCCTAGAAAGGTGTGCCTCCATATAGACTAGATTCCCAAAAAGCTAATGCATGCAGAAGAGATAGGTCCCAGTGCCGTTGGCTTCTCAGTCAGCCTCTATTGACAGCCACATTCAGAGATTCCGGTTTGATCATATGCTCATTCAGTCCTGGTCCAGCTGGATTTGGTGAACTCTCATTAGATCAGGCACACTGTCTCGGTTGGTGGACCAGCTTCTCTCGGTCCCGCCTTCCTTGCTCATCTTCTCCCACCTTCTGCTCTTCGACTGGACCTTGGGAGCTCAATCCATTGCTTTGATGTGAATGTGGGTCTCTGTCTCTATCTCCATCCATCGGACGAAATTTCTATGGTGATGATCAAGATATTCATCAATGTGACTATGGGACAAGGCTAGATCAGGCACCTTCTCCTCTGCTGCCAAGTACCTAGTTAGGGACATCCCCGTGGACACCTGTGATCCCCTCTAGAGCCAAGACTCTTGCCAATCCTAAAATGACTCCCTTAATGTAGATATCTTATCTATTTATAGCAAAAAAATCCTCTATGTATGCTTAAACATAGTGACCTAAGTAACTATGTTGTGCAAATGAAATGTCTACTGAAATGCTTTCTCAAGAGTTGGACTTTTCCTGCTGAGTCCAGGAGAGCAAATTTGTGTTTTATTTGGAATACTATAAAAGACTTTGAAGACTTTCTGATGTAAACTATTGTATTAAAAGACTAAATTAAATGTACTTCTGAAACTAAAATTATCTATAGGACTGAGTGGTAACTGCTATAATAAAATGAGCTAATATTCTGTTATCAAAAAAATTATTTTTATTAATTACATATTTTTTATTTTTTAAATTTCCTTTGCATTGCTTTATTATTTCATTTAAACTTTTAACTTGCTTTGTTACCTATAACTACTTGAGTTTCTTCTTTTATTTTTTCTTTGATGTTGAAACTGGAGTAAAACTCAATATGTAGATCATTGTTGCCTCAAACTTGCAGTAATCTTTATGCCCTGTCTTTATGGGTGCTGGAATTACATGTGTGAGCCACAACACCAGGCTTGTCTTTGCAATTGCATAGGTTGCTTTATCTACAGTTTGGGGCTACCTTACTACAGAACACCTTCCATTAGATTAAGTGATTTTTTTTTATGTAAAATCAATCGGAAACTTATTCCTGATTTTTGTGTCAGAGTTATCACACTGTTGACTCTAATATATGTTAAAAAAAACTCTTACAATAGTATTTTAAAATAGAAATTACTGTCTTTCTCTTTGTTCACTTATAATTGGTTGGTTGGATATACTACATAATTTGTTTTTCTGTGTATGTGTTCATGATGTGAATGTGTAGAGACGGAATGCACATATGATTGTGCATGTGTAGACATCAAAGGAAAATTTTGTAGGGCTGATTTTCTTCTTTCACATGTATGTAAGCCCCAGGGATAAAACACAGGATGTCAGGCTGTCAGAGCCAGCCCCTTTATCTGCTCAGCTATCTTAATACATCCCAAATAAAATATCCTTATTTGTTCCAGATTAAAATAACATCCACTCTTATAAGACTATATTCATTCTTTCAAACATATCAGAAAATACTTTGCCAAAGAAATTCAAGATGGAATAATGGTATTTCCTCTGATCACACTTTCTCATTTATTATGACAAAAATATTTTTAATTTTATATCTTTTTAGATGATATTTTAGTAACTTAACATTTTATGTCAGAAATATCTACTATACTTCAATATATATTTTATTGTTGAGCTTTTTTTATTCCATATACATTTTTATTGCTTTAGAAACCTTTGTACAATTTTTAGTTAATTCTTTTTTCCTCATCAAAGTCCTCAAAGATACTCTCAAGATTCTTACACTCTCAACTTTGTATTCCTTCTCTCCCTCTCTCCCTCTCTCTCAAAACAAGAACAGGAAGAAAGGAAAAAGAATAAGCAAACTTAACAGCACAAAAACCCAAAGAAACACATGTACACATACAATAAAAATCTCCTCATTAATACAAAAACAAAAATAAAAATAAAGCAAGCAAATGATCAGTAAGGAAAAAGAAAAACCAAAACAAAGAAAAATGTAACAAAATGTCCACAAAATATCACTGAGTTGATTTTGTATTAGTCAATTACTTCTGGTCATAGTGCCTGCCCTAAAATGTGTTTGATAAACCCTGTGAAACTTCATTGCAGAAAACCTATTTTCTCTTTTCTAGTAGGTATCAGTTGCACATAACTTCTTTTTCAGGGCGAGACTCCTCAGTGCTGAGACCCTGTCTTTCTTGAATCTTTGAAAGTTTGATGTAAGTGCCGATAGTCTCTGTAAGTTCATATATGCGTCGATTCTGTTGTTTTTGGAATATACTGTTTCCTTGAAGTCAACCAGAACTTCTGGCTCTTTCAATCTTTAGGCCTCCTCTTTTTCATAGACAACTGAGCCTAGAAAGGAAGAATCTGATGAAGACATCCCAATTAGTCTTGAGTGCTCCAAAGTCTCTCACCCTCTGCACATTGTCCAGTTGTGGGTCAGCTAGTTCCTATGTACTAAATAAGAATCTTCTGTAATTAAGGTTGAACAAGTCATGCATGAAGCAGAATGCCAGTATGTATCATTTTATTGCTATGTTCCTTTAGTAGAATAACTTTTGTAGGTTTTCCTCTAGGCATGGATTCTATCTAGCTAGTGTTCTTGGCCATTTTAATAATGTCACATATGGGTTCTGCCTAATGGAGTTCTATTTAATGGGTTCTATCTAACAGAGCAGGGCCTTAAATTCAATCAGAAAATGGATGGTTACTCCTATAACATTTATTCCACTGTTACACCAGTAAGTTGTAAAAGTTGTAAGAGTTTTAATTGCAAGATATTGATGATTTCCTTTCTCCTTTAGTCATGTTGAGTTCCTTTCAGTACCATGAACTTCATTTCATTTGGGTAAATCTTCTAGCTTAGTACCAGCTGTACTTCTCCATGTTCAGAAACTAAGTGTTATCTTCAGCAATAGGACTTTACCATCATGTTGTGAAGAGTAACCAAACCTCGGCAACAGCTTGTATGATTTGTGGGTTAGTTAACATTTCGTAAGTTACGCTTTTGTAATCAATAGCACAAAGAAATATCCCAAAGTTTCAGCTTACCTAAATGATATCATCATGCAAAGCTATAGTAACGAGTCACAATCAAAATATTGACGCTAATACAATAAAAAAAAGGCAGTGCTCCAGTCACCAGAAATTTCCTTTCTATCAATACATTCTCTTCCATCCTGCTCATGCCTATACATCAACTTTAATCAATCTGTTTCACATAATTTTGTCAGTTTAATAATGTATATCTGATACACAAATTAACTCTTGGTTATTGGTTTCACATTCCTCATACCTCATTAGAAACATTTTTGTGTTTTTACACACATACATGCAACATTTAGTTTGGTTTATTGCTAGCTGTTTCATGGTGTTGAATTTATAACAGTTTATTTAATAATGTATCTTCAAAACACATCTCATCATCCACTAAATGTATTCTTATTGGTTCATTTGCTACCTATAGCTTCTATTTATTTATTTATTTATTTATTTATTTATTTATTTATTTATTTATTTATTTATTATGTATACAATATTCTGTCTGCATGTACGCCTACAGGCCAGAAGAGGGCACCAGACCTCATTACAGATGGTTGTGAGCCACCATGTGGTTGCTGGGAATTGAACTCAGGACCTTTGGAAGAGCAGGCATAGTTCTTAACCTCTGAGCCATCTCTCCAGCCCCTTAAAGAAACAGTTTTCTTCTTCTGTGCCTCTTCTTTGAAGTATTTTTCTTTCTCTGATAAATACATGTTTCAGACCCTCTCTTCATTTGCTTGTGCACATTCATATATCTTCTTTGATGGGGTGTTTCTCTGGGTCTTTAGTGCAGTTTAAACAAGTCCCTGCCTAAGTTATTTTTGTATTCCTGTGATTAGACACCATGACCAAGGCAACTTGTAGAAGGGGGAGTGTATTTGGGACTTACGGTTTCAGGTGCTTAGAGTGCATGAGCATCATGGCAGAGGAACAGGCAGCAGGCAGATGGGCATGTACTGGAACAGTAGCTGTGAACTCTCATCTTGAGACATAAGCATCAGATACAGAAAGACATTGAGAATGACATGGGCTTTGAAACGTCAATGCCTGCCTGTAGTGACATCCGTCTTCCAACAAGGCCACACCTCCTAATCCTTTCTAAGCATTTCCATCAACTGGGGATCACGTATATAAATATATGGCATTTGGAGTTGCCTTCTTATTCAAACAGCACATCTTTAATGTGTTCATGGACACATTGAGTTATTTTATATACTTTCTGGACAATACTTCACCAGAAATTTTTCTGATTAGGTTCTTGATTTTTTTCTTATATTATCAACTTGGACTTCATATTTTACACTTGGTTTTCTGATCACCTAGAATAATATTTGCAGTATACAGATGACATATACCCAATTTTTGCATGGTAATGTCTAATATTTTCTAGTCTGACTATTGTAAGGATAATTTATGATTTAATTGTTTTTCTTCCTTTTCAAGGATAAACTGACTACATTTATGCTATTCTATTCTGGGACCATCTATTCTTTTCCATTGATCCATGAGTCTATTATTTTTTTTCCAAATACAGCATTCTGATGATTATCAGCTTGTTGATATTCTCAAGTGTTGATACGATTTATCCTCTAACATTGTTCTGAAATGATATGTAGGCTAGTCTTGATTTCTTTTGGAACTGATATTGACAAAATAAATTGAAATTTTGATTGAGACCACATTAAAATAATGATCATGTTGGGAAAATTGTCATGATGACAATCTTGTTTCTTCTTATTCATAAATCTGTTACAGTTTTCCAGTTATTTTCTCTTGATGTATCTGGGTTTTATAGTCTTCTTCATTTGTTCTCATACATGTGTCTTTAGATTTACACTTAGTTATTTCATTTTTGGCAGGTAAATTAACATTGTATGTGAATAGTGTTTGTAATGTAAA
The DNA here is from genome assembly GCA_004026605.1 of Ondatra zibethicus. Classification (NCBI taxonomy): domain Eukaryota; kingdom Metazoa; phylum Chordata; class Mammalia; order Rodentia; family Cricetidae; genus Ondatra; species Ondatra zibethicus. The sequence continues at coordinate 56,119 of PVIU01001152.1, read as the reverse complement.
ATTCTACTAATTAATTGCTGTTATATAGGCAAACAATAGACATCTATGTAATAACCTTTTGTCTCTTTGACAACCTCACTATAATTAATTCTTTATTAGTTCCAGGGATTAATTTACTTCCAGTTATCTTCTGTTTCTTTCTCATTATTTTCATGATAATCTTGTCACAGGTAAAGAAATATAGTTTTATTGCCTTTTTCTCTGCCAGTATAGTTTCTACATGCTTTCTTCTTCTCTTACTGAATTAGCCAGGGCTTCTAATACAGTGTTGGAAAGTAGCAATAATTGCTTGCATACTTAACCTCAGCTGTGATTTTGGTGAGGATATTTCCAGGGCAGTATGATATTAATTACAGGTATTTAGTATCATTCTACAAATATAACTGGAAACTGTTCTCTTTATATGACTATGATTAGCTAAGATCTGGATACCACCTTTGTTATACTTTGTGTATCTCAATAACCTCCCACTCTTTTATTTTATTGGCAATGACTGACCTCACTCACATTGACAAGGGAGGAAACTAATTGCTTCAAGGTAGAGCTGGAAATGAAGACTCCTTACTCAGTCTCTGTTGACAACAAAGGGGATACCTCCACACAACATCAATCTGGATGACAATAGAAACTTCTGGTGGTGACCAGTGACATTCCTTTAAAGAGATTTGCTACTACTTAAAACAATGGGCTTCCTTGACCTTTATGGAAACTCCAGGCAGTGATGTAGACTTGAGTACATCATTACTTCCTTGCTAGACTATAGATCCAGATGCTGCTTAGACTGTGCATGAATTTGGAGTTCATGAATATGTGGGTGTATGTTTTTCCCCTGTGTTTTTAAGAAGAACGGTAATGGTGTAAATGTTTTCTATTTTTCTTGTCTGCTTCTTCCCTGATCCTGTCACAGTTCCTACTCCCCACAACCGGTGTGTGTGTCTGTGTGTGTGTGTGTGTAGATGTCTTATCATTTGGTGTTCCATGTTTATAAAACACTGTTCCCTAAATTCAACTGTTTTTTTGAGCATGTCTGTTCCTATGTAGGTACACATTTGAGTGGAGCTCAGAGATTCAGCTCAGGAGGTGTTCCTCAGGCACGCCTTCCTCTTTCCAGAGTCCCTGCCTGGAGCTGAGTAGCTCCGGTAGCCAGCCAGAGAACACCCCCACCCAGGGATCTCCCTATTTCTGCTACCCTGGGTCAGGGATTACAAATGCACAAATTTGGCCTATATTTGAATTTAATTTTAAGTGGAAAGATAAATCTGGTACTTCATAATATAAATTTTCCAGCTGTATAAATCCTATCTTATTTTTCATAGAAACTGTCTCTGGCATATGTGCTCTTGCTGTGGGTTGCTAGCTTTTGCAGCTCCAAGTTATTTATGTTATATGCAGGACAAAAGAAAACCCAGGAAGTCAGCACCATATCATTTCTTCAGCCATTAATTCCCCAGCAAGTCTGTCTTCCCTTTCTACTTTTGACCTCTTCTTATATGTATTGTATTTGTAGTATGGAGAGACTTTGGTTGCCCCTAGCAAAAGGAATGGGAAAAGGTATTTCACCACCTTTCTGGAAGTAGAAGCACACACGGTCTTTCTATAAACTATGGCTTCATAATGTGTTTTTATCAACTCAGTATTTCCCATAATCTTCACATCGTTGTTTCAGGACAGACATGATACATTACAGCAACTTCTTTGTGAGCTGGTGTTTTATGCTCTTAAATTCTTTCTTGGGCTTTGTTCTGGAGCATGATTGAGTTACCTGGAAATTTGCTCAAGACGTTTAGATTATGATCCTGAGATTTATGAGGTAGAACCTGAACCGTGGTCATTCTGAGACTAATCCTTTTTTCCATGCTACCAGGACAAGATCTTTACAAGTACTCTATCTACCCAGTGCCCTATGAATCAGAGGTTTTCCACTCTGTCTGAGGGACCTGTCTATTCCCATTCTTGTGTGCTTTGAGTAATATTTCCTCTAATCCTTGTGGGTAGCTCCTTCCTGGATTTGGGTCATTTCCTTATACATACATGGCTCGGTACTTTTCTGAATTCTCCAATGGAGTTGCTGCAGCCTCTGGGTTTCTCATTCTGTGTAGCTATTTGTTAGCCAGTACTCTGGCCTGTGGATTCTCTCTTCTTTGGTCTTTTTGGCTTTCAGTTCCACTTCCTCAGTTTAGTAAAACTGTTGGGCTCCAGCTGTAATCTCCCTCTCTGGGAGCCAGTTGACAGTCCACAGCTACAATTCCAGGCTCTTAGAAGTCACTGTCCTTTGTTGCTTTTAGCCAATGTCTTCACAATTATAGTATCCATTATTTTGCTGGATTTCGTGTGGTCTTAAATAGGAGATGTCTAAAAACTTTGAAGTATATTCTAGAACTTAGCTTTAAAAAAATGCAATTGTAGATGTGATAATCAACACTGCTCTTTACCGAAAAATCCCAAACAAATATGCATTTTCAGCTTTAGTTTTTAAATTGTTCTATTCATAAAAGGCACTACAGTGGGGTCTTTACTTCAGAATATGCCAGAGAACATCAAAGACATGGTCTAGAATATAGTGAGTACTAAATTAGTAGTGACTGTTATTATATATTTGATTTTTGTTTATAGAGCGTCATATAGATTGACATTCCTTATGGTACTGATTCTTTGTTGTCTTTCAGAGATGGATTCAAATTAGCCTTGAAATAACTATATTGCTCAGGCTAACTATCAACTCACGATTGATTCTCTTGCCTCTACCTCCTTATCTTCTTCTGTATTTGTTCCATACACGGAATAGCTAGTGTCTGGTATGTAAGGTATTGGCAACTAAGGGTCACGATCTGCAACTCGTGTAACTAGGGATTGCTCAGTGAAGCTGACTTTGCTGAGTAGGGGACATAAGGACATACAGAGGAGATAATGGCTCCCCAAAGAGGTCCTACTGCTGTGGAGGGCAGTTCTACCTGGAGAACTCACAGCACGCAAGGGCAACACTGGATAGAAACACTGAAGATTTGTTCTAATGATGGAGCATATCACTTCTTAAGACTGTACCCTAAGTCCTTACAGTATAATTTTGAGAAAGATGAGGACTCTTGGATGGTGGATACAACAAGCATCTCATTTCCTGTGACAAGGAAAATGATTATTGAGGCAACAGACACATGAATAGTCATTATAAATTTAGGAAAATAATATGATCCTTTCCAGTTAAACTTTAGGAAATGTTATCTCAAGATTGACAGGTAGGTTGAAAAGAGCATTATCAAACAGAAAATCTGACTGTGTGACCCTGTAGTTTGTGAATAATGGGATCACACTGAATATTTTGTAGCTTAGATAAAGGGAAACTTTTTTTAATTCCACTAAAACTGAACCATGTAAACTTTTGCTTGTTTCACTGAGTTTAAGTCAAAGTTTTTCTCTCTCCACAGAGTCTAGCTAATGCAGAAAAGCACAGTCTAGCCAAAGGGTAATTATTTAATTATTTCAAGTACAATTACTATATCTCAGTAAGTGTATCTTAGGAGAAACTATTCAAATAAATTGTTGGTAAAAGCACATTTCTAAATGTAACCTTGAGCAGAAGAATGCATCAGTAGTAAAGGATAACATGGCTTTATTGTTTTTTATTTTTATTTTTACTGTTCACAGATCTCTTTGGGCATACATACAAAGTTAAGTATACTGGTAGCTGCTGATATAATTCAGGAGTATAAGATGTGTCCATAAAATCAAAAATGACAAAATAATAGGACTGGAGGCATCTCTCCAGCAGTTAGGAGCACTTGTTACTTCTGCAGAGGAACTGCGTATAATATCCAGCACTCACAGTAGGTGGTTTACAACTGCATATAACTCCTGTTTTGTGGGATATCACACCCTCATTTGACCTTGAAGGGTACCTGTATCACATATACTTCACCATCCCACACCCCATTAAAAAAGAAAATAAACCTTTAAATAAAAATCATACCAAGTGCCAGACTTTGTTGACTCCCCATGGGAGGCCTCATCCTCTCTGAGGAGTGGATGAGGAGCGTTGGGGGTAAGATGAGGGAATGGGAGGAGGGGAGGGAGTGTGAACTGGGGTTGGTTTGTAAGATGAGAAAAGATTGTTTTAAAAAAAATAAAATTAAAAAGAAGTCTTTAAAAATCATATCAATATTAACAATATAAAAGCAACTCTAAGAAAATAATATTTGAGTGAGATATTTAGTGTACCCACATCAAAGAATACTGCTTATTACCTTATTTCACTTCTTATAATTTAATTATTTAGTAATATGTATGGAAGGGGTACGAGGTGGGGTTTTCTAAGACACATAGGGCATGCTTTGATCTTACCAACTGAATGTACCCACTTCTCTTCTAACACATACCTTACCAGCTTCTATTAGTTATGATTCATCATTCAAGCCAGTGTTTCTACTTCACAATGTGAGAGAACACGCAGTACATGTATTTCTGCAACTGGCTTATATCATTTAATCAGTATGCACATTGTGCTATAAATTACAGGGCTTCAATTTTGCCTGTATAATAAATTATACATGTGTGTATTTATATGTTTGTATACATATTCATAGATCACATTTTCTTTATCCAGTTATCTGTTATTGACATCTAGCCCAGGAGGGTACTTATAGGTTTCTCATTGCACTCAATAATATATATTAGGTATAGCCATACATTGATAATATAATACTATTGAAGGACTAAAATATTCTTTACTTCTGAGTTCCCTGTGAGCATTGCTGTTGAGCACTGTGTGATAACTTTTTCCATTGATTCTAAGTGATAGAATAGTGATAGGACCACTTGATTTAAAATGACTGAGTACTAAATCAAACAATCAAATAAAGATAGGCCTCTAACCAAAAAAAGCAACAAACACAAGCAAGGAAATAAAGAGACTTGTGTATTGTTAGTGAGAATCTAAATTAGCATTTCTCTGATGGAAACAGAATGGGTATTGCCAAAGAAACTGAAAGGAGAAGGCCATTTTGAGCAGTTGCTACAAAATTTGGGTTAAAAATAGCAAAACTAAATATGACCTTGTCTCTTTAATATATTTAAAAGCGGTTTCTATTTCAATATAAGAGCAGTCCTTTTTAAAAAATCTCACTATATATATAAAGAGGTTCTGGAAAATGAAAAGTCCAACTCCAATTGCATTGTGATGACACAAACATCCTAACTTATACTTTAATTTTGTTCAAAGATCGATTTGCCTTTGTATTCCTATAGTTAATTCAAGTAGATCTGGGTAATTTTTGTGGTAGTAGTGTTTTGAAATTTTCTATTCTCAAATTGACATACAATTTTGTACTTTTTGTGGCTACAGTGTTACATTATCCAATGTGTGTGTAGAAAATCTAATGATCGAATTAGGGTAATTAACATCTCACCTCCAAAAATACTTAAGGGTAATTAGCACACCAGCTCCACAAGTATTTACAGGGTTGTTTAGGACCCTAAAGCTCTTCTCCTCCAGATATTTAGAGATGTATAATTAACTGCTTTAGACTATTGTTGACTGTTGTGCCATAAACATTAAGCCTATTTTCCAGCCTCTCTGAATTATGGTACCCTGCGTCTGTCCCACCCCGTTCCCTCTCTCCATTCCCTCTGCAGTCTTGTGTCAACTCTTCCACTCTCTAGTTCTATCAAGTCATATTTATTTCTGAGTGATTGGGAATATGTGTCTAATCCAGAGTAATTGTCATGTGGAGTTCCCCAATATGTCTATTGATTGAGGAACTGTGTTTTTAAATAAAAAAGATACATTATATGAAAAAAATCTACTTTCAGTAAAAGAAAAAAAAGTAAGTAAATCTTTAGAAGGCACTCTGAATAAAATAAATGTACATATTCACAATAAAATATTTTTCAGGCATACAAAGAGATGAAACTCTTCCATATATATCAACATGCTTGGAACTGAAGAAATTACATTATTTATTGTTTCAATGGTTGAACTAGGAGGGAACTGACAGATTTCTCATGGTACTTACTTTTTGGTCACTGACATACAGGATAGGGAGTGCTAAGCTAAGTATAGTTAGCCTTTCTCCCTCTTTTTCAGGTTAGATTTTCATAGTTAGTGTGTTATTGCTATGAAGAGACACCATGACCACAGCAACTCTTACAATGGAAAACATTTAACTGGGGATGGCTTGCAGTTTCAGAGTCCATTAGCATCACACAGGGAAGCACGGTGGCATGCAGTCAGACATTGCTAGAAAAGGAGCTGAGATTTCTACATCTCCATCTGCAGGCAACAGAAGGAGACTGTGCCATACCAGGCATTGTTTGAGCATATGAGACCTCAAAGCCTGGTCACAGTGACACATTTCCTCCAACAAGACCACACCTACTCCTGCAAGGGCATACTTCCTAATAGTGCCATGCTCTATCAATCAGTGGGGACCATTTTCTTTCAATAGATCAAGGATGGGTTCCTTTTATATTTTTATTTATTCTTGAGAATTTATCCATGATCACCACATCCACCTCAGTCCTGTTACCCTCTTGACCCTCCTGCTTGTTCCATGTATCCTCTCCCAGAGTCATAATCTCTTTTTTAGTCATTCTATGTGCCCATACATTTTTAACCTATTGAGTCTGTTTACTCTTCCTCATACATACTAATTCCAGGGCTGATCACATGGGATTAGATAATGGTATGGGAATTTGTCCCAGGATAAACAACCCCCCCCAGCAGTCATTGACTACCTGTAACTCTTCATTGCGTTTGTACCTTTTGATATTTGCACTGTCTTCAGTGGATTTCAATTGGAGCTTCTAATAATGCTTGTCTTGCTCAGACAACCATTTTGTTGAGAGACCACAGATGTATTGGCTCTGTCATGTGTAGGCTTCCTCAGCTCTCCACTGTCATGAAAACTGAGCTAGGCACTTGTGAAAGCAATTCTTCTGACTGGCAGATTATATATCAAGGCAGTGAGGGAAAATCAATATAATATGCAAGCAAATGGAGACATAAATAGACAATTTTGAGGAGAAATTTTGAGGCCTAAAACCTGTGATATTACCTAAACTCCTACCTTTAAAGTGTCTAGTTTTGATGATACCACAGCCAAATCTCACATATTATCTAGAGTTTAATGTTGCTGCATAATATTTTTTTTTTGGAAACATTCAATTACTTTGTTCACATCTCAAGAGGATTTCATGGTAGGTTTTCCACTGATTCTTATTTTCAGAAATAAGGATGTACAATAGTTCCTTTTTATTGTATTCACTTAATATATTTTCTCTAGATTTTCTAGCTGGATGCTAAGATGAAAATTTTTGCCAAGTGTATATACATCCAAAGGGAAACATGGGAAATGTCGTTCTCCAAGAATAGACAGAATCATTTCCTCCTCTTACACTAGAGAATTTAAAAATTATAATGACATCTCACAGATGCTACATAAGAGGATTGAAATACAAATATTGGAAGAAAACATCAGGATTTAATAGTAGGTATTTTAGAAATCAATGAAATACCAAAGTTTAAAATTTATGGTTGGTATATTTGATTCTCCTTTGAATATTTCTATAAGGAAAATTGAATTTTTATAATAAAGCCAATGTAAAGTTTATTGTTCATAATATCACATTAGCATAGCTATAAGTATATTATATTGCAAAATTTTTTTGATAAATATTCCTCTTTGTAAATTCCTTTATTCAAATGACACTGTGTATCTTTAATCATTTTTGTGGTAGGATGTTTATAATGTTAGATATTTATTATTACTAAAATAAATGCAGTCTAAGTTGATTTTGACTGATATATACAAACATAAAAGACTATGCATTTATTGGGAAGCATAAAGTTTGTTGATAACTGTCCTTAAGTTTTAGTACTTCAAAAATTTCTCATTCAAAACCCATGTTTATTGTTTCTTAGAATGACATGCAATATTTTTCTTGATTAAAAGTATAAAAACCTGAAATTGTTGCATCATTTGCTACTTCTATGGAATTTATGGTTAAGTTCAAGGAGAAAATTATAAAGATACAATTTTAAACAGTTTATAATGGAATCTATAATTATAATTAATTTTCTTTTTCAATACGTGTTTTCTATTTTAAGCAAGACATAATATTATGCCTCTTTATGTGTGATAAGAACACAAGACTGAACCAGAGTAGGTAGAAAATTATATTTAACAGTGCTCGATTCCCTTGAGGTTATTTGTGTCAACCCATTACAAGTTGAAGTTGACCAGTAATTTTTGGCAATTCAGATAGAATTATCATCACATGAATTTGGTTGGTACCAGATGTCTAGATATTCAAAGGATTCCAAAAGGAAAAAAAATGATAAGAAATGATTTTTAGCATATGTATGTCACAGACCATTCTACGTCAGTATGTATACAATTAACTTTGTAGGTGACCAAAAGCTGTGTGAAATCATGTTGGCAGTGAAATGAAGTGATTTTATTTATATTATAGTAAACCAACATTTTACAATTGTTTTTGATTACTGGAGTAAATACTGTCTAAATGGAATCATTTACTTGTCTAAATGATGAAAACTTTCAAACAGGTATAGAAAGATCATACCTTCTTGTATTTTATTTTCAAAATTTAACTTTCATATCAATATAACAAATGGATCTGAAACTGTTGACAAGTTAAGAAGAATGATGGCTTTGGGGGATGTCACTTTTGTTTTAGAGCCAAATTACTGTGGATTTTCTCTGCCTTAGATGGGCTTAGTGAATCAGAAAAAAACAGACCTTAAAAAGACAGGAAGAATCACTAAAATAAAATTGTAGTAAATAATTTCAAGTATCCAGAGGCTGAGAAAGCTACTAATGTTTTCCTATCATGTTCAAGAAGAAAATTGCAAATTATAGTATGCTTTTCTCTTGTTAAAATATTAATGGACAGAATGTGACTTTAGCTATGCATGCAATTTATACTTCCTTTCATAAAAAGACTCAACCAAATGCTTAAATAGCCAAATCATTCTTTCTAAAACTAATCTTTGGAATCTATTATGTGTAAGGTGCAGTGTTTTGTTTTGTGGGCAATATATAGTTCTATTAAATCCATGTCTTGTCTTAAGGGGAATATTAGTTCCTTGGTGAATTGGACCACATTACCTTAACTCTTAGAAACTTAGCTGATTTATGATGGGATGTATTAATTGACCATGGTGACTCATGAATATTCATGTAGTTTTGCTGTAAGTAATTGAGTTGTGTACTTACTGGTGATCAGTCAAGTGTTCTCTAGAGTCATCTTATTTGCTTCAGAATTTGGGTAATTAAATTAATTGTATTTTTGGGTTCCTATGATTGCTCCTCATTCTGGATATTTGCTGTAAGAATTCAATACACATTTGTAGTCACTACTACGTTTTATCACTTGGAGAAACCACAAAGCGAGGGAGCAAAGAAAAACGACACCAGGTACAAAGACAGCAAGAAACCAGACAAAATTTTCTAGCCATATGCTTACAGTGGTGGCACACTGAATCCATCTAGTTACTCCAGCAACTGCTCATGAGAATCCATGTAAGATGTTGTTTGTGTAGGGAGCTCATGTGTACTTAGGAGTTCAGCATTTTTGTTGAGTGTCACTTACATGGGTATGCTCTGTTGCAAAGAGGGGCTTGTTTGTCCCAGCTGCTTAGCTCCAAATAATCACACAGAAACTGTATTCATTAAATCATTGCTTGGCCCATTAGTTGTAGCTTCTTATTGGATATCTCTTACATCTTAATTTAACCCATCTCCATTAATCTGTGCATCACCATGAGGTCATGGCCTACCAGCAAAGTTTCAGCATGTCTATCTCTGGTGGTGACTCCATAGCATCTTCTGACTCTGCCTCCTTTCTCCCAGCATTCAGTTCCATCCTTCGGGCCTACCTAAGTTCTGCCCTATCAACAAGCCAAGGCAGTTTCTTTATTCATTAACCAATAAAAGCAACACATAGAGAGAAGGACCTCCCACACCATTTCCCTTTTTTGTTTAAACAAAAAGGAAGGCTTTAACTTTAACATAGTAAAATTGCATATGACAAAACAGTTACCAAGCAAGAATTACAGCTACGATATTTATATATACTTTATCTTTTATCATAACTAAGGAAAACTATAGCTATAACTATAAGTTCTTCAAGTCCATCAAAGAATCCAGAAGGATATAATATTACTTAAGTAAACAGGAAGTGAATTGTAATCATCTTCCAAAACTCTAGAATTGACAGAGACATCTCGCTGCCTGGATAGTCACCCAAAGTTTTTCTGTACTGTTGGCTCATCCAATCTTCAGCCCACAGGACCATAGTTTCCAGCAGACTTTTTCATGAAGCAGGACATTTCAAAGACAGTTCTGCCTATATTGGCAGTTCCTCAGTCACTTTCTTTGGTGTTCTAAATGTGTTTCACAGACTCTTTGATGAATGCCAAAGGATCATCTCACCTTTAGGCAAGTTCAGCAGTCATTTCTCTGTGGATCCCAAACGTCCAGTTCATCCAATAAACTCCAAAAAGAGCCTCTTTTATGCCCATCTTTCTCTTGAAGTAGATTGGTGCTGCAAGGAGCATATGTGTCTCACTGTCATGAAAGTCCTAAATTCTTAAACATTTTAAATGCCATATTCTGAAGGTCTCTGAAAGATTTGAGGAATACTTATATAACTGAAATATATCTCTATATATCTATAAAACCTAACATGACTACAAGCTTGACTATTATCGATAATATATATATAGACTATATAGATGATTGTCTATTAAATTATATTTCTTATTTATACATTACATTTTTAAATGAGCTGCACAATCACAATACCTTAATCAAGAGCAGAAATATGCACATAACAAGATTGACTTTAAATTTGTATTAATAAACAAAGATCTATAACAATGCAAATCTCTATAGCATATCCCCCTTTAAATGTGAAAAAGCATTTATAAACAATATTTGGGAATGTGGGCATAGTTTCATCCAAACTTCTTCCTGCTGTTTATTGGGCAAAGTAATTTTGAGGGGAATTCACAGCAACCTTGGGGGGGGGGTTCTTGTTCCATCAAACCGTTACAACAGTCTGGAAGGAATTCACAGGTTCCCATCCTCTGTGGAAACAAAAGAAGAACCTGTTTTCCAAAGCAGCATATCCTTCTATCCAAATTTGGAAGCCATAATACCTTTATAATATACATGCTGGTTTAGCTTAGCAGCCCAAACAATATAAGAAATATCTCTTCATACTTAGTTCATTCACAGTCAAAAAATTCAAAGGAAACACAATAATATACATAATTTAGACTCTCTGTGAATTTTTCATTTTTACGTGGCTTATTTTTCTTTCTGTTCTCTGTCTCTTTAAAGACTATACCTTTTTTTAAAAAACCATTTACTTCTTTTTATAACTGTCTATATTCTTTTTCTTTTCTCTCCCAAGCCTCTGTACATTTATCCAACACTATGACTCATCTGGATGTGTCTTTGTTGTATATCTGTAATTCTTTACTGTCCAGGAGCACTTTATAAAACTCTAAGCTCTTCTTAAAACTTAAGCTGCACCATTACTATGATATATACGGTTCTTCCTAGCTTGCCCTAGTCTAGCATGGCGGAGCTGCCTGTGCCTCTGAGCCATGGATGCACTGCCCTACTTCCAGGCACACAACCAGTTCATGAAACCATCAAGTAAGCTGCAGCAGTCTGCTCACAAACCCCATCCAAATGCTGGGTCTCCTGAAAGAGCCAGAGTTCATGCTAACAGCACAGCCCATGGCTGAGAAGCTGCCATTTTGAAACAGGCAGCTGCTACCGCTGAATCAGGAAAATCTCTCTTAAAGGAGCTGCAGCAGGCTGCCAGCTGAATAAAAAAAATGTGCCTAAACTTTGCTTTTCTGTGTCTAGAGTTCCTTTCCAACCCCTCTCAGGTTTTACATGGATTTACTCTACCACATTGTCACCAATTTGTTGCAGGGAGGGGCTTGTTTATACTGGCCTCTTAGCCCGAAATAATCACACAGAAACTTTATTCATTAAATCATTGCTTGTCCCATTAGCAGTAGCTTCTTATTGGGTATCTCTTACATCTTAATTTTATTAATCTGTGCATCACCACGAGGTCATGGCCTACCAGCAAATTTTCAGCACATCTATCTCTGGTGGCAGCTCCATAGTGTCTCCTGACTCCTCCTTCTTTCTCCCAGCATTCAGTTCTGTCTTCCTTGCCTAAGCAAGTTCTGCCCTATCAACAGGCCAAGGCAATTTCTTTATTCATTAACTAATAAAAGCAACACATAGACAGAAGGACCTCCCACACCAATGCTCTGTCTGATGCATACCAAAATTCTCCATTTCTTTAGGTGTTCAGGTGTTTATTAAGCCTTCATTCCTTGCCCAGTTCGTTAACAATGCACCAGAGTGGCATAGCCACTATGAGGTTGTTGAAGAGCAAAATAGCTCATTCTAACACAGTTAGGGTTATTTTTCCCCTTTCTTTGCACAGGGGGATAAATATTTCAATTTTCAGTGTACCACACCAATTATATAGACTGGTATCCAAATAAAGAGGGTGGAACACAGCTAAGCTTTTGTGAAAGAACAAAATGCTGAAAAATAACATATCTTGGTAATGCTACGTCTACAAGAAAGATCCTGTTTACTTAGACATTTGAATCAGGATAAATGTGTGAAATACATTTATAAAATCACAGTGTCACACACTTTCATGTGTGTTCCCCAAACTCTCAACTTTAGAAGGAAGAAAGCTATGACTTAGAGAAATAGTTTTCCTCTGTTGCATATTTAATTTCCTTCAACGACTTTCAGGAGTGATCATTTTAGTATTTATTGTAATCTTGGATTCCTTATACTGATGATTAATTACATTGTTAGAAAGTTAACCTTATGTGAACTTTGCTTTTAAACAGAAAAATCTGATATCAAAGGAAAGACAGTGATGTGGTGGCTGGATTATTACAAAATAGGTAATCCACTTTAGTTCATTACTCTTTCCCATAGCTATTGCTTTGCTTTAGATCTTCTAGGTAAAGATATTCACATTAGATTGGTGTCTTACTTGAGAGTGGATATTATTTTTTACAACAGAAGCATTAATCATATAACTATTTCCTAGAGCTTAATCAGCTATGTCCATCTTCATTCACTGCATCTTCATTATTCAGCATTTATGCAAACCTGAATTGTTTTGATACTACTTTTCTTTGTTGAGTAGAAATACAAAAGAATGATGTAGATCTACCGTCAAACCCTTCTAGTTAAGAAAATAAAATAGTTCATTTCTTTTTTTCATTCAAAACAGATTTGTTTTCCATACAGTAAATTTCTATTACAGCTTCCCTCCCCCAACTCCTCACTGTTCCTCCCACCAGACTCCCATCCTGTTTCATACCCCTTATGCTTTCTATTTTTCCTTAGAAAGTAAACAGGCATCTACAGAATAATAATAAAATGACATAAATCAAAAACAAAAAAGTCAGAATGGGACAAAACAAGTGAGCGGAAGAAAAAGAGCCAAAGGAGAAAAAAAAAAAAAGAAACATATACTGACACAGAGACACACATTTTCATTTACACAGGAATTCCATAAAATTACAAATTAGAGGCCTTAATATATACAAAACGGACCTTTAAGGGGAGGGGAAGTCCTGACATAACATAATGGACAAATTACCTCCCAAAATGATGTTGAATTCTTATTTTGTATGGCTATCAATTACTGGGCATGGTGCCTAAGCCTGAGAATGGTTTGTTTCTCCAATAAGAATCCTTTGGAAAGAATAAAGCTTTCATTTGCAAATGGTTATCAATTGAAGAAGCTTATGGGTTAGGAATGGGGGCATTTGACTTCATCTCTCAGCTCAAGGACACCATCTGTTACACACCCATGCAGGCCCTATGAATATTGCCATAGTCTCTGTGAGTTCTATGTGCACAGGTCATATTTTATTTACTAGATATTGTTTCCTTGGTTCACTCTATTTTTTCTGGTTCTTACATCTTGAGTTCCCTAAGGCCCAAAGGGTTGGCTTTGATGGAGACATCCTCTTTAGTGCTGAGTTTTGCAAGGTATCTAACTCTCTGCATAATGTCTGGCTGTGGGTCTCTATTTGTTCCCATCTGTCTCAGGAGGAAGCTTCTTTGATGTCTGAGAAAGGCACTACTCTATGAATATAGTATGCTATTAGGAGTCATTTCCTTGCCATTTTCCTTTAGCAGAACAGAAGTATATGGTTTTCCTCTAGATTCCAAGGCTATCTAGTCTCAAGGTTTTGACAAGCAGTGTGATCCAAGCAGTGTTAGGTATGGGTTTTGCTTCATGCCATGGACCTTAAGTCCCATCAGATCTTGGTTGGGTACTCCCACCCAACTTTGTGCTGCCATTGCACCAGCATTTCTTGCAGGCCAGTTGTCATTGTAGATTGAAGTGGTTGAGGTGGGTTGGTTCTTAAGTTTCTCCTTTGGTAGCATGCAGAATATGTTCCGATATGCTAGTCTGAAGGAATAAAGGTTCTAGGTGGGTACCAGCTTGACTTCTCCATGTTCAAATGAGTTGTGTAGGTGTTCTCTTCAGCAATAGGTCCTTCTCATCATGTTGTGGAGAGCAATCAATAGACTTGGCAATAGCCTGGGTAATTTGGAAGTGCCCTTGGGACCCCTTTGGACAATAACTAGATTAGATGTAACAGATTCCTGATGCTGGGATGCTTCATCTACATAGTTACCCAGCTGTGACTCTGTCACAGTCTTTGACAATTTTATTTAGATTCAGTTTATATATGTGTGTGTTTTAGGAAACTTCTACGCTATTAGATCTTCATCTACCCCTCAAATGGTCCTTAGTTTTACCTGTCACTCACTGTATTCCCTGTTTTACTCCCCTTTTCTTTCCCCATCACTGTTTGATCTTTCCACTCCAGCAACTGTCCCCCATCTCTGTGGTTCTATGGATTATAGTTTGTTTATCAATGCCTTAACAGCTAATATCTAGATGTAACTGAATATGCATAGGGTTTCTTTCATAAACTTGCATGCCCTTGTGTTTGTTGCATAAACATTAAGAATCACAATATATTCTTGGTGGATTTTGAGGAGCATATTGTATCCTTCTCTATCTCTTCTTATTAGTTTGGCTTTAAGTATATTTTGTCAGATATTAAAATGGATTTTCTAGCTTGCTTCTTAGGTTCATTTGCTTGGAATGCCTTTTTTCATTCCTGAGGCAATGTCTATCCTTAAAGTTAAGGTGTGTTTCTTGGATACTGCAGAAGGATAAATCCTGCTTTCATATCCATTCTGTTAGTGTGTGTGTGTGTGTGTGTGTGTTTATTGAGGAATTGAGACCATTGAGAATTACAAATGAGCAGCATTTGTTGGTTCCCATTGTTTTATTGTGGTGGTGTGGGCTATTTTCTGCCATATTTTGATCTGCTGGTCTAATATTATTTATTCTTTAAGTTTTTTGGGTGTATTTAAGTTGTTGAAACTTTTCTTTTAGCACCTTTTGTAGGGTTGTATTTATCCATGCGTCGTACTTGAATTTCATTTTATGATGGAATGCATTGCTTTCCCCATCTGATTGCATTTCCCCAGTGATTAAAAGCTTTAGAAATTTTCTTTTATGAATTTTTTGAAAATAGTTCCTGTGCCTTTGGCCTGGGTTTTTTCTCCTTCCTGTACTCCTACTATTCATAGGTTTGTTTTTTATCATAGTGTCCCAGATTTCCTGGATGTTTTGTGTCTGGAATGTTTAAGGGTTAGCATATTCTTTGACCAAGGTATTCATTTTTCTATCTTGTCTTCAATGACTGAGATAGATTCTTTTTCCCATCTTTTGTAGTCTTCTGTTGAGGCTTTGTCTCTATGGTTCCTGTTTGCGTTCCTCAATATTTTTATCTCCAAGTTCCTATGCTTTTATTTCCAATTTCCCCTCATTTTGGGTTTCCTATTGAGTGTATTTCCACTTTCGTTTCTTGAAGTGTTTTATTCATTTTCTGACACTCTTTTGAATGACTGTAATTCTAGGTGATGATATTTGGTCTTGTCTTTGTTAGGTGGTTATTCAGTTCCTTGGTATCTGTTGCCCTCTCTGGTAGTAAGGAGAGTGTGGTTGCTGTGATTTGTCTGATAAGGAATGCCGCTGGGGCTTCCAGGTAAAATGTGTTTCTATGTTGATGACACTTAGCAATGGGGATGCACTAGAGATGGAGTGCTGAAGGAGCCCATAGGAGGGAGGACAGCAGGTTTTGCCAGAAGGATCTGCATAGTTCCTTGGGAATGTGGCAGAGAAGGAAAAGAGGGCATAGCAGGTGGTACTCTTGAGAGCTGGATATGAGAATGGGGGGTTGACTTCTGTGGGAAGGAGGGGAAGTGAAGATCACCTATCTGCTTCCCTGGCTGGCGTGACCAGTGGGTTCCCATAGGATGGCTTCATGAGCTGGTGACCGAGGGATAAATAGCATGGTGAGAAAAGTCGTAGGTGAAGATCTGCATGAGTAGCTGCTTCCTTGGTCAGTGGGTACCCAGGGAATCTGCTTTATTGATTGCATTCAGAATCAAGAATAAGGAACGCATCTTCATCTTTTAAATATCTTAGTTTCTTGGGTCACTTATACAATTTTCCTATCAAAATGAAGTAATTATTAATAGAGAGAATGAGCTTTTACACACATCCCAATTATCCTTTCCACTGATTTTTCTTGAACATATGAGAAAAAAATCATTAAGTGTTCTCATGGAATGCTTAATTTACTGTATCACATTAATAAATCCTATTAATGATGATTATGTAGAAACTTTGTTTCAAAGTTAAGTCAGTTTTTAATCACTGTGGCAAAATATTTGAGATAAGAAAACATTAAAAGAAAACAAATCTATTTAGGTCATGGATTCTGAAGCAAAATTGTAAGCGAAAAAAAAAAACCAAAAAAAACAAAACAGTCACTGTCAGGGTTCCATAGCAGAAGGTGGGACACCTAATAACTGGAAGGATTATATCTTGAAGGAGAAGGATTGTTGGTGGGATCAGGATAATTCCTTTCATAACAATAATTTCAAGATTACTGAACAGGGCCCCAAGATAAAATACTTTAGTCATTAGCCTACCCCAAAATTTCATTATTTGATTCTACATTTTTTTATCTTTTTGGTTTTTCGAGACAGGATTTCTCTCTGTTGCTTTGGAGCCTGTTGTGGAACTTGCTCTGTAGACCAAATGGCCTTGAACTCACAGAGATCTGCTTGCCTCTGTGTCCCACGTGCTGGGATTAAGGTTGTGCGTCACCACCACCTGACTAGATTCTACTTTCTTTTATGTGTAACTTTATTTATGCCTTTTCCTTCTGGTGTACATTTTCTTAAACTGCAAACTCAAGCAGATTGAAGACCTGAAATACCAAAACTAAGACTGTCATTGGAAACACATATAGTTCTTCTCAACACCATGCACATCTTTAATAAGTTTATCAGTAAGCTATAATTATCAGAATAATGGTAATGAGAAGTCATAGCACAGCTGAAAAATGTACAAACATCTATTAAAGCTTTCCAACAGGCAAACTCAGTAATTCAGAAATAGACCATGCAGAGGTTGAAGGGTTGAAGGATGTGTTCATGTCTTAGCTATCTAGATGTAGCTGGATAGCTCATGAATGAAAGAGGGCACTGATCAAGATCTCATTCCCAATGTGATATTTTTTTCTGCCATTCATTGACTAAATTGTGTTGTATGAGTTATTTCTGGGATATTTGAACAAATATATACTGACCCCAGTACAAACAACAGACTAAAGAAGGGATATCATCAAACTCTAACTTGATGGACCAATGAATTTTATTGGAATTAATTACAGGACAACGGTCGAGGGGTTACCTACCATAGCAGAAATGGTTCAAAGACATTGTGTATCACCAAAAGTACATACTAGCATGAGGTGACACTTCATAAATACTGGATGCCTGGAACTTACAGCAGAACCAGTAGGCATCTAAACAGGTTGGAAGGTGTCCTCAGTTGATGTAAGCCTGTTACTGGGAGCTTGGAGGGTCTTTGTTTCTTTTAAGGAATTTTGCTAGTTTCTGTTTCTTTTGTGCTACTCAGCTAATCTCTGCTTCTTTAAATTGTCCAGTCTGAACATCTAAGCAGCTTCTCTCATCAGAGAGTGTTTCTTGTACTTTGGTTTATCTGAAAGTGACTCTCAGTAAATTTTACTGCTTGATACACATTTGGGCCGGGAGGGACCTAGCTAATCTGGTCTGTTTAAAGAACTTCCTGAAGCTGGTTTGAATTGTCTGTTTTCTATATTAACTAGCTTCTTCCCAGGAGTGAGTATTTTCATCTTGTTAGCAACTCCTGTTGTTTCTTTCACTTCTCTGTAAAAAATCCTGTGTCTTAATGAGCTTCCCTCCAAGACAGAAGGTTATAATCATAAAAGAAACTATCATACCACACAGGGGCCTTTCCACCCCCCACCTTCAGTATTTAATCTTGCTGCGGCTATCTCAGCAAGAAGCTAGGTCAGTTTCTCCTTTAATAATTATGAAAACCTTTCCTTCCATCTCAGCCCTACCCACTAAAGTTTTGTGTATCTATTTTGCATTTATTATCTTATTTTTAGGAGAAGTATTCTGGGTATTTGATTTAAATGTACGTTAATAGTAGGGATGTTAAGGAAATGAAGACTTAAATAAAACGAAGAACTGAAGATGCCAGAAATACATATCGGGACAAGAGAGCTTGAGGACAGTGCTGGGACCTGTAATATTCAAGAGCCTGGAAACTGAGAAGATAGAAAACTGTGCTCTGAGAGAGATAATTGGTTTGAAATTATAAGTGTTGATAAGCAGGATGAAACAGGAGATGTGACAAGCACTGGTTGTTTGACTGACCAGAATCGAAGGGCTAAAGTTTAGGAGGATGAAGAATTTGTGTTTTGTTTGACTATCAGAAAATAGCAAATGGTTTCTGAGGTCTTATTCACTGCAGGGTTCTTCCAATCTTGAAATGTTTTTCTTCAAGCACTCAAAAGGTAATTTTGTGCTCAAAAGCTGCCCTATTATGGGAGCTATTATCTTACCTTCTTAATGCCCTAATCACCCATAAATTGAATTAAAAGCACTGGTTGCCAGATTTTCTTCTGGATTAATCATAATTGCCCAGCAAATAGTTTCAGAAATCATTATGTTGCAAAAATAGTATTTAGTTTGTACAGTGTGCTTTAATCCCAGGTACATTTATCACTCAGCTTCAGCCCCCACTGACCCTCTTTTTCTGTCTTGGAACAACCTCATATAATTAGACTACAGAGCAAAAAACATCTTGTAGCATCCATTGTGCCCAGGACCTTATGACATCATTGCTATTTGAAAGTACAAAAAAGTAAATGGAGTCTGTGAACTTTAAGACCTTAAACAATGAATTTTCTTGATCTAATCAATGAGTTTGTTACTTATGTTCCATCCTGGGTACAACTGCATATGCAGACTTATTTAAAAGCAAGTTTTATAAAGGGGTTTGTGTTAACGCCTGCCACAATTTCATTAGGTTTGCTATAGGGAAATTATTTTGTTGCACTTGAAGAATGCATTTATGAAAAATGTTTTCTGGCAAAATTTTAAAATTTACATAAGATTTTCTTTAGGGGGTTCCACAAAAACATTCATTTTGTTACATGTGAGATGTATTACAACTATAATAACAAAACACATTTTGAAAAGCATCACTCTGAGAATGTAATGTATCTGTATCTTTTAGAAAGTTTTATTATCTTTTCACAGACGTTTAGAACATTTTGTGTGTGTGTGGTTTTTGAGACAGGGTTTCTTTGCAGCTTTGGAGGCTGTCTTGGAACTACCTCTTGTGGACCAGTCTGCCCTCGAACTCACAAAGATCTGCCTACCCCTGCCTCCAGAGTGCTGGGATTAAAGGCGTGCGTCAACCACTGCCTGGCTGCGTTTAGAATTTTCAAAAGTAAAATCACTGGAAGTATTTTATTTCGGTTTTGTATTAAGTCTAAATTGTAGATAATATCTTCAATCCAAGGTCAATAAACTACTGCTCACACTGGAAGAACTGCTATAAAGCAGTACATTAGATGCAGAAAGAGATTAGATAGTCTATCCCATTAAACAGAATTGTGGGGAGGGATACTTAGCTGTCAATATGTATTTAGAAGTTAATAGGATATAAATGAGAGAATATTATGATATAAGTCAGGAAGATGCACATTAGGTCCAGAGTGGAGACTCTAGACATGTAGTTTGGGAAATAAAAGATAATCTAGAAGGATAAAGACTTTCCTATCAGAGTGGAACCAAGAAAAAAATATCTTGGCAGAAGCTAAGAAACCATGGGGTAGTGGGAGCAGGAGATCATGTTTGCTGAATGTTGCAGCTGTAATGGAGAAGCTGGTGACTAAGATGCAACCATCAGATTTAACAGTGAAGGTTCTCATTGCTGCGCTGTTGACTGCTGTTTCAATGAAACAGCAAAGATGAAAGCATAATGCAAGACAAGAGAGAGAGACTCCTGGAACACCAGGCCTCCTTAGCCTTATTCCCCAGGGAAAGGTGAGTGCCCTATCCACCCTTTCCTTAGCCCCAAGATGCAGGACAATCAGACGTGATAGGGAGTCAAGTCAAAGCAAGAACACAGCTTATTACTGTGAGTGTCATTTTATATAGGTTAAGTGACATTCGTGTGATGTGGGGGTACCTCTGGCCAACGAGAGACAGCCAAGCCCTACCTCTGACTGGGAGGGTGTTTACCTAGATTTCACTGTCTCATCCCCACTCGGTAGATTTGAGACTAACCTTCAAACATGAGCTAGGCTTTTCTCTGTCCTACGGGCCTCAAGGTACAGGCCCTGAGATAATTTTGGCCCAACACCAGAGCTCGTCCCAGTGCTTGGCCATGGTTCTCTGCATCTGCTTCTGTCAGTTACTGGATGAAGGTTCAGTGATGAAAATTAGGGTGGTCTAGACCAACAGCTGGGAAGACTGCATGGGACCGAACTAGGCATTCTCCATGTGGGTGACAATTGTGTGGCTTGGTCTGTTTTGGGGGCTCCTGGCAGTGGGATTAGGATCTATCCCTTGTGCATGAACTGGGTTTTTGGAGCCCGTTTCCTATGGTGAGATGCCTTGCTCAGACTTAATGCAGGGGGCAGGTGCTTGGTCCTGCCTCAACTTGATGTGCCAGACTTTGTTGAGAGGCCCATGAGAGGTATTACTCATTCTGAGGAATGAATGGGGGTCGGGGAAAATGAGGAGGAATAGGAGGAAGGGTAGGAGGTGGAACTGTGGTTGGTATGTAAAATGAATAAAAAAAATAAAGTAATGAAAGAAAGAAAATAGAGGGCAAGAAAAGCAGAACACGGATGAGGGAACATTTAAGTGTTCCTAAAAGAGAAGAAAATATTAAAGGTTTTCTGTAGGGATATACAAGCCTAATGGGAGGGAATTTTGTTTTGTTTTTAGAGGAGAGATCTTCTGGGACATCTGTCTGACCCGAATTAGAAGATGTTTATGTTTAAGAGAGAGGATGAGAAGAACTTAGATGAGATTCTGGGTGGCAGGGTGGGGCGAGAGGAGAGGAGGGAGAGGGAACTGGTCTGTAAGTAAAATAAATGAAAAAATGCTAATTATATAAAAATAAAATTAAGAAATAATGCACTAGAGGAATGAATATCTGTAGGAAAACAGAACTTTTAGAACATGACTGTTCACTTGCATACAAAGACTCATAATAGCTCTGACTGGATATATAAAACTTGCATAGGATCAGGTCAACCAAACTTCCAATATGAATAGAGGAGGGTACATTGAAATTCTACCCCAGTCTGTGGAGCTGTTCACAGTTGATGGCTACTGGGAGGGGGAGAGTCACATTTCTATAGGAATATAGGCCATGAGAGGTCACCTATGCTCCAAGAGGTAGTTCAGTATCTATGTACATATAGTTAGCATTAAATGGACTCAGTGGGCATTAAATAATAATGAAAAAGAACACAGGAAGATGGGGTGTTGGTGATTGGAGGCAGGGATAGGGGAGGCATTGGAAGGGAAAGAATGATTGTGGATTGTATCCAAACACACTCTATGCACTATGAATATTTAAATATTTAATTTAAAACATTTAAATAGACCTGATAATATTAAAGGTTTCCCTCAATTAAAATTTTAAAAAATGAAAAATTGCTATTAAATGAAAAATGAGTTGTTGATATTTTATCAATAATGCTATCATGAATTACTGAAAAAACTATTACTGTTAAGTGATTAGAAAATATAGTTGCTGTGTCTTGAGGTTTCTTCTCTGAAAATACTAAATTTTAACTTAGTTCAAATAGAAATTTTCATTGTTGCCATTAAGTTATTCCCATAATGACTTGGAGGAAGAGCCATAGCAAGCAGTAACAGACTGCTTAGAGAAGGAATGTGAGGGTAGCACATCCAGTCTTCAATCCCTAAACATAATGAGACGAGCTTGTTCAGTTTAGTGTCTCAAGTTGAAGATTTGAGAATTTTCCACCAATCCCTTGCTGAAAGGTAGTGGCTATTTGGGGGTTGTGCAGGGACGTAGGAAAACTTGAATGAGGAGCAAAATTGGATGGGGTCAGTGTTAAGGCTTATGACAAGATTTATCCTCTGTCTGATTGCACAGCTATGAGGAAGATCTCCAAAGAATTAGTCAAATCACATCCTCCCTGATGACTAGAAGGTTTGACAATGACTATTACCCAGGTCTCACCCAAGAACAGTAAAATTGCCAGTTGCTGAGGGTAATGATATTTCATAGCTTTTCAGACACTGGCCGTAATGAAGGAACATCTCTTGGTCAAATCACTTTGAGGTAGAATCTTCTCTACTTTGTAGACATATAAAATAATCATCGTCCCATTTTCTTAACTACCTGGAATCCTACTAGGCCTCCACCTTCTAATATTCCCCCAAGATTCATTTTTATATTTTTCTTAATTATTCACAGCCTCAAATTCTGCTTTGTTATACACTTTATTTTATTTTGTTGTTGTTGTTAATTTCCTTTTTCCAGATAGTGTTCAATGTATGCAGCCTAGCTAGCCTGGTACTCTGGATAGACCAGACTGACCACTTACGCAGAGATCTACCTGCTTCTGCTTCTGAAGTGATGGGACTAAAGGCATGTACCACCATGCCAGTCCTCTTCATCCTAAATCTTAATGAACCAGCATGTCCAGACCCTGAGCAGAGTCGAATTCCTTGGTTCCTGAGCACAGGCATGCCTGTTCTTTAAGTGCTTAAATAATGGTCAAAAGTGAAATGAAGTATTTATATCGTATTCTAGAACTGATAAGCAGCTTAAAATGCCTTGTCTTTTCTTCACTTTCTTGTTATGTATTATGAACTTAGTCATTACAAGAAAGTCTCACAAGACAGACACAAAACAGAAAAAAATATATATTTTTTTCTCTAAATAGGCTGAAATTTTACATCCGATTCCACTCTTTTTGCATCATTCAATCAGTAGAAGGCATTCTACATGCAGTGCTGGGTGGCTGACAATATGGCTGAGGCCAAATGCACTTTGATGAGATCAGACAGACTTAATCTTCTCCTGGAAATGCAATGCTTTTCCACTAAAACCTAATTAAAATGGATGAAAAAGGAGGAGAAATGAAATGAGTGAGGGGAACTGGAGGAAAGAGAAGAGAAAGAAACGAAAAGGAGACAACTTGTGTTCTAAAGAGATTGCTGAAACAAAAAACACAACAAAAAAACATGCAATATCTACATTGAATTTTTGAAAGGAAAACTATTTTCTTTATAGTCTGATTTTCTGTTTGGAAGAAGGACCGATGAACCCCTGGTGAAAGTTACTGACAGATGTTACACATTCTAGGTCACAGAGGCGATGCTGTCCAGAATGCACAAGATGTTGCTCTCCAAAAGCTTGCTTAGTAATTCCAGGACTCTGAATCTGAAAATGTTTTCTGCTGAGTGAAGTTGTGTGTGACTTCCTGCAGCTGCGATGTCACACTTGGGTGGGCTTGGCATGCGGATGGAAAACACAGGTGGAACTTATAGTAGAACCCAGGTGTACTAAAAAGAAATTTGGTTTTTGTTTATGAAGAGGGTAAAGCATGGGGTTGTGCCCAAGAAATATGGAATACTAGAGACTTAAAGCAGAAATGAAGCTATTGATATTAGGAAATAAGGGCCAACAGGGAGACAATGTAGAGAAGTATGACAGAAATAGTGAGACTGAAGAAGAAAAGGAGAAGGAAGAACAAATATGGGCGGGCAACAGTAGACTCAATTATGGGGCCACACATACTTTGTTTACATATACTGTGGTCTTCACAAACATGAGCAAGTAAGATGTGGGAAAGAGAGCCGAAGAGATGTGAAGAGGTTTGCTGGAGTTAAACAGGTTGTGAATAAGCTGGGTTCCAAGCAGCTGCCTAATTCCCTCCTTCTTGTCTTAACACCTGTTTCAAGTTCAGAAGCCAGGGTGATGGTGATACTGCTGATGGAAACAGGAAAGTAACTTCGCTGTGTGTGGAGGGTGCTTGGAGGGTTAGGGGGCGTGGCTTATCTCTTCTTGCTGTAGTAAGATACTCACTCTTATGGAGCATCACTGCCTTTATATTATACTTAAAATCACCGTGAGTTTGTGATTTCAAGTATTCCTTGTATATACAAAACAGATGGGATCTGTCCGAGGAAATTTAAATGTCAACCCAAAAAACTCTTCAAATAAATCCCTCCGTTTGTATTTATTTCTCTGAGCATAAATTAGTGGCCTGTCACAGCTGACATCTGTGGAAAATTACTGTGAAGCCACACTTCTTCCGCAGCATGATTTAGTAGTATTTATTACTTCTCATAACACATTGGGGAAATATGTTTTTCTACATGGCATGTTATTACGTTTTTCTTCATGCTTATTTTTCTTGAGGATTGTTTTGCTCTATACCTCACCCATTCTTGTTTTATTTCCATTTTTCTTCTAAATAAACAGTAATACCTTTGCTATAGTAGTAATTTAAAATCCCAAATTAGCCTTCCATGTGCCTCAGGGTACCCTTTAAAAGCATGTCTTTTGTGGCATTTTATGTATATGCTTATTTTATCATCCTTTGCTAAATGGACAGGAAGAATAGTGCTCATTGAAGTAATAAATTTATACAATTTAAGAAAAAGAACAAGACAAAACCAAAATAACCAAGATGTTCTTGAGAACACTGGGAAGAAGTTGAGTGTCAGTGGTAGGAACACTGTGAGACAATCACTCAGATTTCTCTCAGTAAAAATCCTGTGAAATCTTGGAAAAAGCAAAATATCTTACAAAATACTTTCCTTGCAATACAGCAAATCTACTTGATTTGAAATAACACTTAAACAGATTGGAAATCCTTCAACCTCCTGTGAACATCATATTTCTGTAAATATCTTTATTATGTTTTGAATGTCATTTTGAGCATAATGAAAATCGAGTTAACCCAATGTCTAATTGTTCACAAAACAATGAGCAATCATTTTTCCTCTCATGCTTTCTTTTGGGGCTATACATTATTCATCAAAACATTTATATGCGTTCTATCCCTTAGTGACACCTTGCCTGATTGTTATTAATTTTTCCACGTTTCCTGCATGTAATGAGCATTTATGACTAGTTCACCATTATTTGCATATATCATCAAGATAAAATGCGAAATGTTAAATAGGTGGTCAGAATATTCACAGAATGATGAATGGATGGGACACACTATAAGTGGATTGTATACACACACAAACGCATGTGCATGCGCACACACACAAAGAGGCAAACATACACACACAGTGGCTATGAGAGTATAAAAAGAAAAGATAAAAATTTTCCGAGTCCCCAAAGCTCCTGGTTTGAAATATGTAGTATGTGTTATGCTTCTCTTTGCCATTTATGGATCCAAAGGAAATGCTGTTTCCACACTGAACTTGTTTTCATTCTATGAAGCAAACTTTACTCAATGTCCTGAAAGATATGCACTAATGATTCTTTCATATCAAACAAGGTCCCACAATTGAATCTCATCTTTCTAATTGCAAGCATTTCTACCTCTTGTTAACACAGTTTTGAAAAAAAGTAGTTTTAGTGCAGTATATCTGGGAGTGGCTCTGCACAGGAAAAATTTAGCTTACATATGATATTATTAGTCTATGATACGCAGATTATAATTTATTTTATTTCTACTTAAGAACTTTATACTCTTGATCCAACCAAAATGTGACTGTTTCTCCTTCCATGATGTCTGTAAGGATTTTCCAGTCTACTAGTATCTTTCCTTTATGTGAAAATGGCAGAAAATGTATGGGTTTTCTGTTCAGACCTTAGTCACTCTAAACTGCACCCAGTCTGAGCTATGAACTGAGAATGTCTGGTACCTGTAATTAAACTGTGCCTATATGCATTAAATTGTTTCTTGTTGTACTATTACCTTACCTGCATTTAGAGACAATTACAAGCAAAGTGAGGGGAGGGATGTAGTATGAGATCGGGTTCTATTTTTTCCTTTTTCTTTGCAACCATTCTTTGGATCTCACAAAGAAGAGGATGAAGGAAGGTTTGATCAGAAGCATGATAAAGTATTCCTTTTTTCGCTTACTTACTATCTTGCTTTCCCCCCTGGAGCCTATAGGTAGGAATAAAGTTTGTATTGCTATCATAGAATATAGTATGACAATTCCTCAAAAAATTAAAAGCCAAACTACTATATGATCTTACAATTCCCTGCAGGATTTTTCTTTGATTCTTAGGTATAAGAATTTTGTGGAAGATGTATCAAAGTGTTGGTCAGTGGTTCTATGTATTTTGACTAGAGGTTTTCTGTAATACTCTCAGTCTACTGCAAAACAAAAACAAAGTCCTTCTGTGGAGAGGTGTGAGTACATTCATCTGTAGGTATAAGGATTAGAATTTAGAATATAGTTTGGAATCCTCTGAGTCACTTTTCCAGAGTGCATGGGGTCTTTATCATCTCTACCATTTTTTTTGAGATAGTGTTTCTCTCTGTAGCTTTGGAGCCTGTCTTGTAGACCAGGCTGGCCTTGAACTCACCTCAATCTGCCTGCTTCTGCCTCATGAGTGCTCGGATTAATGACATGTGCCACCACCACCCGGTTTCTACCATGCACTTTTAATAACTAGAGTAAAGTAGCCGCTGTGGTTTCCTGAAGAAGAGCAAGCCTGATAAAAATTCAGATGTTGGTGAAAGAGAAATTTGAAACCCAACACATAGCTGAGGAGCTGTTGATGGCTGTTGGGGAAAGAAAGTCATTTTCTTTTCGAGTTTATACATTGATTGGTTGCCTATGTTCCAGTGGATAACCAACCCATCCACATATGTACTATTTGCTTTATAAGGAAAAAGAAAACAAAAACAAAAAGATCATGAAGTTGGTAGGGAGATGTGTGGAGGGAAGCTGGTGGAGTTGCGGGAAGGGAATGTGACCAAGATACATTGTATACATTGATGAAATTCTCAAAGAATAAAATATAACAAAGAGTAGCCATAGGAAAATATTTCTGAAAGTTTTCTTAATAAAGAAATGACTAATGTTGAAGAAGATAGATACATTTATCCTAATTTAAAGAGTAAATAAAGCATACACATATAAAGACATCACCTAGAGAAGACTGAGAACTTCAGCCTGGTGCCCCTGCCCACCACTGTGACACCATCATAGCTTCAGAAAACTTAAAATGTTCGAATACTATTGGAAAAATAAAAATTAGGAACATGAAATATAGTTTCTATTGAATGTGTTCTACTTCTTCACCATCTTGTTAGTTTCCTCATTGCTGTGCCAAAAATCCCCAGCAGAAACAGCAGCCAAGATTATCTACAAAATGGAAACGATTTGGAGTGGGTATAGACTGAGAAGTTGATAGATAAAGTCCGTTATGGAGAAAAAGCAGATAGAGTCCATTATGGAAGAGAAGACGGAGAAGAATGCTTCATCAATGCAGTGGGTACATGTGGCTGTTGTTCAGCAGAAGGAAACCAAAAGCAATGCCCTTGGCCTATAACCAGAAGATACTGTCTCTTCCAAAATCACACCATAGTCACCTACTTTGGCCAGTCACGCTGTATTTTCTGAAGGTTCCATAGGCTTTGCAAGCAGCACCAGCAGTTGGGAAACAGGAAGTCAAAACATGAGCCTGTACAGGACGTTTCAGACTCAGATGGTAGCACCAGCATTAACACAAAAATGGTCATTTGTTGAGCCACATTATTAGGAAAAAACCCATTTGTGGGTGTTTCAGTTTTTTTTTGAACTACTGAACATTTTATTTTTTTTCCATACATTGTTTTGTTTTATTTTTTCCATTCAAGAACATAATTAAAGAAATAAATTTTTTTTCCTTTCTTCCCCTTCTCCCGGTCCCCTCCCACTACCCCCCCACCCCTCCTCCCTCCCCCTTCTTCCTTGAAAGAGGGCATGGTGCCCTGCCCTGTTGGAAGTCCAAGGCCCACCCCCATCCC
>PVIU01001152.1:0-27506 GCA_004026605.1 Ondatra zibethicus | reverse complement strand
GTTTTATACTTTGTATTGTATATATTCCCTTTAAACACACATTACAAAAACGTCCATACTTTGAAAAAATTGTGAAAAATAAAATAACAGTTCCAGTAAGACTTATAATTTACATCTCAAAATGAAAGTTTTATCATCTGGAGAGATATCTAAATAATGCAGGAATTACTACAAAAGAATGTATCGTAGTTTTTTCAAAGGGCCTCTATAACTCACCAATGTGATTCCATTATCATAAAACCTCTATCACAAATTCATATTTCAAATGGCTTTAACAAGTAACTCCTCTCCAAGGCAGTCACCAGTCATAAGTGAATCGAATGTATTCAATATAGAGGCTTAATTTTACAAAGAAAAGGAAGAAGAAAGAAAGAAACCCTGTAAAGTGCTACTTGTCTTCATTTGATGCTAAGAATTCGGTCGTTGTGTTAAAGTTAAAAAGTGTGTTAGCATTTTCTATTCATTACTTTGCCTATAGCTTTTTCTGTTAATGTTAGCTCAGCCTGCCATGTATTTCACTGTGTAAATTTACTCTATTAGACAACACACATCATATGTACATTTTGAAATATTAGTGATACATGTGATTTTTTTCATGAGATTTTTTTCTAACCTTTATGACATCTTTAGTTAAATATTTGTTCTCAGGAAATGATTGTCTTTCATATGTGAGAACGGGTAACATAGTGAAAGGGCCTTTAAATACAGTGTAGACATATTGTTTAGTGCAAAGAATGGTTCTTTGTCAAATGTGTGTATGACATTTAGTTGTGGCTAGCCCCTTTTTTGAGTCAAGCAAGAATATTTGTTTGTTCACAGATCATTACCCTTGACTTTGTAGTGACCCATTTCTCTTGCTGCTTCTCTGTATTTTCTGTAAACACAAACTTTATGAGAACCACTTAATGAGAGAAAGTATGGTGTGGACAGAAGAATTGCACCCTAAAGCATTTAAGATCTCAGATGCATGCATATTCCACACGAGGAAAAGAAGTTAGACAAATACTAGCAAAACGGTTTGTGTTTTGGTTCTTGAAAATAGAACAATAAAAACAATTGTGGTGATATAGATTTGTATGGCAATTTGCTTATTAAGAGTGTATTCTCTAAATGTCATCTGATTCTGATCATATCCCCATGAAAGGAGTAGTTTAGACAAAAAAATTTCCAAACTTGTGACATAGAAAACTGAGATTTTAAGGGTGATGCATCTTGACACATGAGATAAACTTTCTGAAGAATTCTGATAGCAAATTTTAGAAACCAAATATAGTTGCTTTTCCTCTATACCCCATTCCTTCTACAGTACTAAAAAAAAGTGGTTCAAGTGTTTTATAAAAACCTAAATATAGTTGAATGAACTTAATTTTGACTTAATAAAATTTATGTAAGTAAAATTATATGTAATCATTGCAGATAATCAGTGACATGTAACATAAATAGGAGTCATCCCTAAAATGTATGGCCCATATAAAGCCAAAGCTCAATCAAAGCCATTGAATGGTATCCTGAGGTTGATATTTCTTTGTTAAAAATGGAGATTAGCAATCCACAGAAGGAGGCTGAAGACACAGTGGCACCAAACTGAGATTTTTCTTAACATAATCAACAGCTTTGAAAACAGTCCATTTTCTCATAATGCAATTCACTGTTATTTAAGGCCTTGCTTGTACAGCCTCTGAAGTCAATTTGAGTGGCTCCCCAGTGGTATTTGTCCCACTTTATAGTGTAGACTGTACAAGATCTCACCTGGCAAGACTGCCTCTTAGGGTTATAAGGGAATCAGGATGCACAACTGAAAGCCCATTAACAACAGTAACAATAACCAACATTTTTTTTGTTTTTATGCTCAAAAATTTATGTTTCTCTTTTGTTACAGAAAATGCATTCTTATATGTATGGTGCTAACCATATTTCTTTCATTGATGAAGAAAAAACTTAGATTCACTTACTAGAAGACACATAACTTATACATAGCAGTATTTAGATTGTCTAACTCCAAAGAATTTGTGTGTAATTATAATGCCCGCAATGTATATGACTCATACATAATATTCATGAAGATTTGTAAGAATGTTATGCCTCTTCATTTTTTTCTTTGACTACCTCTGCTTTAGATAGTTTATGTAGATTCCTTTAATTCATTTTATCTTGTTTTGACTTTGTATCTCCTCATTTCCAATTTATGATTTTTTTACAAACCCCTGAAATACCAAATAATAACACACAGATGAATAAATCCTAAATTTTTTCGGTGTGTGTATGTCACTGGGCAAGTGTGCAGTCATAATTTTCAGGAGTTATTTCTCTGCATCTTGATGAAGCAAGGCTGTGTTGTTTTTCTAATGTAGTGTAGGCCAGTCTAGCGACCTATGATTATCCTGTCCCCGTACCTCATTGTGGCATAGGAGTGAATAGATAGCACCTGTATACCACCACATCTGGCTTCTCTACATGAACACAGGAATGAAACTCACATTGTCAGGCTTTCACAGTAAGCATTCTTTATATTTATATAATTTATAAAATGTAATTATATTTGCACTTATTTAACCATCTTGATGAACTAGAGGTGGTGTGTGTGTGTGTGTGTGTGTGTGTGTGTGATTTTTGTTCTTCCATATTTTCATCAATGTAAGCTCTGTATTCTTGTCTCTATTTTCCTCCCACCCCCACCCCTACGAGACTCCCTCTTATCTCTAAATTCCTTCCTTCTATTGAGTGTTCTTGGATGTGGTTGGTGTCCCACAAACTTAATTAAGGCCATGTGTGTAATCCTGATTTTGGGATTATCACACTCTGGTGAGCTCACTGGTAGGTATAAAACTGGATACTATGCATACCCTATCACAGACTCTGTTGGTTGCTAATAGAGCAGCACTATGTGCTAGAGCCTTGTGAGTCCCCCGTTTTCCACATCTTTAGAAGGACCTCACTTCTGTGGACTCATTGTCAGTATGTACAGCTGTTCTGAGTTTACGGTTGCCATGGTTTTAATCATCTAAGATGACCCTGCTCCCCCGCCGCCCCCCTCCAACAAACATGCACACTATCCCTCCAGGCTATAAGACCTCCTTAGTCATTTGGTTTGGATGAGATTTGCACTATTAGGCATTATCCCGATAAAAGTTGTGCTACCATTCTATCAATAAGTATATCTTGTGTGGCACATTGGATTTTTAGGCTTTAGAGCTCACGAACATATTAAACTGTGGATGCTATTAACCCACCACAACCTACCTAAGACCTTCATACACCATGAAAACAAGATGGCAGTAGGGAACTTTGTACTTGCAGTTCTAGCTTGATTTCTCTATATCTTAAACCTGAGGCATATGTTATCATAACAATAGGGTATTATCACTTAGTCTTCTGGAAGATCAAGAGAAATGAAAATGGATATTTTTCAATAACAGAATACTGGTATTTATACTACCTGAGACCAAGAGCCAAGCTTTCTTTTAGTCTTGGATCCCCGATTTTAAACTGTTAAATTCAACACTGACTTTCTGTTTCTAAGCAATTGTTTACAAGCAAGCATTAGAAAAGTAAAGCTCAAACACAGAAGAGGACTTAATCCTTCATCCCCAGGTTAATGACTATCAGTGCTTTCCAGGTCGAAAAACTGGGAATTGATTCTGGAAATGTAGTCTACATGCACAGTTGCCCACAGTTATTCCTGAATAGAAAACATTCATACTGCTTATTCATTAAGGGATTCAGTTACTACCAATAAAGGGGTTTTAATCTTCTTCTTTAAATTCTAATTTTAGAGAGAAAAATACATTAATTTTCAAGTATTTACTATCCAAAACTCTATGGATTATATTGTCCATTCCAAACTACTATAGGTTAAGGCAAAAAAAAGCAGTAC
The DNA here is from genome assembly GCA_004026605.1 of Ondatra zibethicus. Lineage (NCBI taxonomy): Eukaryota > Metazoa > Chordata > Mammalia > Rodentia > Cricetidae > Ondatra > Ondatra zibethicus. Next base: position 23,632 of record PVIU01001152.1, on the reverse strand, counting down.
TCTTTAAAATAACAATTTAAAGGAAGCTTAATTTTGTTTCAATGAGACATAAATACAAAAATAATGATCAGTAAGTGCAAATTTGTTATTTATCCAACACTCTTGGGACACTATTTAAATCATCTCATTTAAAAACTTATCTTCAAAATTTGGGATTAAAAATACTGGATACTGCTTTTTATTTGTGTTTAGTAAATGAGTTTTAGTTTTAGGTCCAATAGTTAATACTGGTAATGTCCTATCAACTTAGTGTTTATTCAGATACTTCTGTGCTTCTGAATAAGCCCCAGTCTCCAGAAATATATTTTAACAAAACTAGACTCTCTTTTGTGAGGAAAAAATCCTTTATAGTTTGATAGGATACTATAACAGCTTTATGGTTGTCTTAAGAGGATAACTTTAAATCAACATACCTCTATTGGTTTACTCACATATTCCTTCTGCAAATATTGATCTGTTGCTTGACACATACTAGGTGTTTGAGTAGTCTTAAGATACATTAATTAGACTCTGCCTAAGGATGTATACTCCTCAGTCATAAAAACATAATGTGTCTTAAAATATATTTAATATTATAATAAGACATGATTTGTTGTTTAAACTTTCTTTGTCTTCTGTCAATATACTCATGGCAATTACAGTTTTATTTTTAAGTTTTAAGCTTAGATGTCTATTTGTTTTTAAATTAATGGTAGTATTTGTGACTACTTCAAATTTTCCTCAATGTGAATGTGCATAGATGGTTTGTTCTGCCTGTTCGTAAAATACTTTATTTCTCTTTCTTGTAGCCTCGGTAAATGAGAAATCATTTCGCCATTTGGATTTCAGTGTAAGGTCTTCTGGTATGAAATTCAGTTTCCATTTTGGAATTCTGTCATATTATGTACACTCAGTGAGAAGTACATTTTACAGTAGAATCATGCCAAAAATTCTTATTGAATGCCAAGTGGTGCTTTTTGTTTGCCCTTTAGTCTTCATAAGCTTGGAAGATATTTAAAGAAGTCTGTTGAATACCTTGGCATTTGAAAAAAAGAAAGACATGTATTCAATTATGTCATCACATGAAGAACCAATTTACTTAAACATCTCTCTAGGTTTGGTACCCGCAATTGCTCCTGTAGTTAGTGTGATACTTAGGCACTCCTTTTATCAAAATACTTCACTTCAAGCCAGAACCACATTTTCTCTGTTCCTTAACCATGTGTCTTGTTCAGTCTTCTGTGTATGTGGATAATAATTATCCATTATTCTGTGTCACGTTATTCCCTCTCCTGTGCCATAAATTCTTAGTTAGTTTTCCTTTTGAGGACTTCCTACCCTTGTGCACTTTTCCATTCTTAGGTAAATTGGAAATCTTCACTTTACACCTGTACACCATTCTGTTATAAACAAAATCACCCTAGTAACTTATTAGTCTTAATAGAAGAATCACAGCACCAATTTATATTTATTTAGAATGTTAAACAGCATGACCCTGAAGACTTTATTTTCATCTTGGGAGATTTACAACATAGCATTTGCCATTGCCATTGTAATTTGCTTCAATATTACATTTGATATTTGCTGTTTCATTTCTATTATTTATTTCTCATTTGTTAACCTGTTAAATCACAAAATGTCTGCATTTTCACACTGTAATTTGTCACAGTGCAGGTAATAAAATTTAGTATAAAATTTGTTGCTAATTTCAGTCCAACACTTTCATCCTTAATAGTTATGCTAACAAGGATAAAATTTGAATGCAGGTGTCTTCAGGTTCTTTGTATGTTAAATTAAGCTATGCTTAAGAAGACTCTTTTAATATCATAAAAGTAATATATTTACCTTAAAATGAAAGTGTTGAGTATGATTTGTTGCCATTTAGTATATATTCTGGCCAAGTGTTTCAAACTAATCTAATAAGAGTGGTTGAACAATAGCAAGCAATAATTATTTTGAATGGTTTAATTTTATATTTTATAAATAACTTTGAATCTTTAGATTCCAATTTAAAGTTTAAATATCATATAATATGATAAAACAAAGACTCTCCTTTATGAATTTAGGAGAAACTAGTTTCTGAGAATAAGTGCCCTTTTTAAAAAATATTTTAGAAAAACCGAATGAAAAAAGTTTTAAGAGAATAATTTTGATTTAAACAAATAAAATACTTTTTGGCTTCAATAAGGAAAATTAGTTTCAGAGGCATGTTGGGAAACAAAATGTGTATAAAAGAGGAAAACAAGCCTTATACATATATACATATAAAGTATATTAATAAGTTAGTGCAGATGTTGACATGAGTTTATAGTTACTTATTCTTTTATCTCTGGCTATTTTTTTCAAAAACACATTTGAAAACTTTGTTGCCACATATGTCATAGTAACCTGGTAGCATAATTGCATAGTTGTAACAAAACACAAAAGTGGGTCATAGCAGACAATAACGGCCAGAAAAATGATTTTTAAACTCTGATTATGGCAGACAAATAAAATTACAAAGCATAGATATATAAACATCTTACAAGTAGTAGGTATTTTTCTGCAGTATAGGGAAAATACTTGGTATAGAGGACAGTGGGAAGCCCTTGGTTTGGAATTGAACAGAGAGAGATGGCCAGATGTTATATATAGAGACAACCAGAACTCAAGGTCCATTGGTGGATGGATATTCAAGGACTATCAACAAATAAGCATATTAAATTGTCATTTTAGAATTCCTGGTTCTTTTGAATAAAAATATATTTATATCATTTACCTTACTGTTTTCTCCTTCTAACCCCTCCCAGGTACTCCTTCAGACTGTTATTTTTCAAATTAATGGCATGGACCTCCTTTTAACTATTTTTTTAAATGTCACAAACACACACACACACACACACACACACACGCACACACACACACAATGAACACATACCTAAATATATAAATACAATTTTCTTAATCCAGTAATGTTACTGCTAGGTATATTTCTTGAGACAAGCCTCTCCATTGATGCAAATAATTCCAATCAGACCAAATTAGACCAAATAAAAGATGCCCACATTTAGGGCAAAGTTACCAGGAGGCCAAGGAAAGCATGGTGAGGGTAAGAGAGCAGGAAAGGCCAAGCAAAATACAGAGGCCAAGTGTTCCTTTTCTTGGCTGCAGCCTAAATAGCCTGTGGGAGTGGTCCACCACTTGGTGGGCTTTTTCACCTCTCCCTGGGGAGGGGTCACCGCTTGGCTGGCTTTCCCAGAGGTGAAGTCCGGACCAAGGCCACTCTCAGGGGAGGGGACTTCCAAAGATGGATGTAGGAGGCTAGCATGAGCTTCTAACTTAATATTACCTTCCAGACTCTTTGCATCAGGGGTAACAAGGAGCTGAGGTGATATTTATGACAAATATTAGGCTCTCTTTGGTAAAATGGGCATCGGCTCAAGTCTGGCTACTTCCTGTAGCCATGGGCTAACATGGAGGATGGGAGAGCTGGGATTTGGTGGGCTCACAGTCAGTGAGAGGTGTGGTTGGAGCAGCATCCAGTTTACTGTCATCCTGGAGTCCTCAGGCAGCTGTTTTTTGGGTTTTTTTTTTTTGTTTGTTTTTTTTTTTTTGAGGGAAATGAGAATCAGGTGGCTAGGAGAAAAAAATGTTATTATTGGTATTATGAATGGAGCTAGCCATGGAAAGTCATTAACTGACAGAAAGAATGGAACAGGGAAGTGCCCTGGTTGTGCAGGTGAGGCTCAGGTGTATAATTGGGACATAACAGCAGATACAACCAGATTTTAATTGGTAGGTGTCCTTGATCCAGGAGAGTTGGTACCAATGGTGAAGTCCCAGGAGCTGGTGCAGGTGTTGCCATTGTCTGGAGAGTGCTGGAAAGTGCTTTGTCTTTGCAAAGACAGCAGGAGTGACCTATAAAATATGCTTGAAACTCAGTGGGGTTAAAACAGGCTCTGGAGGCTTTTTTTTTTCAGACCTGATTTTTGATACAGCAGTAGAAATTTTTCCAGGAACCTGTAGGTATCTGTAAGAGAACTGGAACAGATTTACATCTCGGTGTCACAGCAAAAGGCTATTGCTTTAGGTTAAAAAGGTATGAACATTTTACAAGACAATTGAAGGGAATTGGGAACTCTGGATTTTTAAGATATACCTAAAAAGTGTTAGTCCTGTACTATGAAGCCTGTTAAAGAGATACACCTCTCTGTATTTTAGCAGGAAACATAACAAATAAAGTAACGAGCTACCAGTACCTTAAGTCATCAAATGCCATTAGACAGATCTAAGGGGATAAATGAGCAAAAATACGACAGCATTTTTTAGCTAGGCAGGCAATCCCAAGTCTCTCCTTAGTTCTTAGAGAACACCATCCTAGAAGCAGTGCTTGCCGTTAGCTGCTGAGCACAATAGGCCCAAGGATGTTCCTGTGAGGGAGAAAGATTTAGTCTACCTGTCTCTGCAGGATGAAAAGAACAATTCCCCCAGTGGCAGCCAGGAAGCTGAAGAGGTGAAAGACCACTTTTTGTTGTGTGGGTGGCTTTGCCAAACCCAAAGGCAAGCCTGGAGGTGGAAGATCTTCTGTAACCACACAACTTCTTGGAGGAGCTATAGGATGCTTCAGGAGCTGGTATGTCTCTGTGTTAGAAGCTCTTTTGTTAAATGCCATACTCTCAGACCTGTAAAGGCACTTGAGAATTGGGTACCATTACCTGTTATTTTAAACTGGGCATATAAGCTAAATTTAGACATGCATTTTATCCAGTTAGTTACAGTTTACCAATACTAGTAAATTGAAGAAGATTAAAAGGAATATTTTAATAAGTCAAGGAATACTAGTACATGTGGGTACTCTTACCCAAGATGGTGGTGGGTCAAAATGGTGGTTACTCACATGTTTGTATTTTTCCAGAGCTGTTTTAGTCTGTAGTTATAAATTTTACTAATCTTAAAATGAGCACACATGCACACAGAAACATAAATCAAGTATACTATGAGAACATACCCATAAAGTTACACAGAAATACTGTGGGCACATTATTCTAATAGACAGACAAATAAAACACTTTCAGACACCTGTGTCACCTGACCCACTTAAAATCCCAGTGTAGTTAGGTGTCAGAATCCAAGAGAGTGGAAGGACAGGGGAAAACAGAGTTGTTTTAAAAATAATTCCAGAATGAGATAAACAGCAAATAGCTAGAGAGCAGGGCGGGAAGGGGAGCAGGGAAGCAGGGGCGGGAACACACATTTAGAAACCGTGGGCTTTTGGAGCCTTGTTTATTTTTGTTAGTTGTGAGATAGCCCCAATTTAAGAGGATTTTTTTGTAAAAGGCCACCCGAGAGCATTTGTGGAATTGGCTTGGAATGGCAAGAACCCATTTAGAAGCCCATGCCTATTTGGAGTCAATACTGTTGCACTGCGGCCATTGGACAGTACTCGAGTCAAAACGGGGGTGCATGGGAAATGAGTGGCAGATGTCTCCAAACACCCAAGTCTCACCTCAGTGAGGCATGCCCCCCCCATGCCCACCCTCCGGCCATGTACTCCAAAAGGGGAACTCACCGTCATGAAGCCGATCTTAGCCTGGCAGAGAGCATGAGAGAAGGACATTTTCCCAGCATGCGGTGCTGAACCCATGGGAAAAACAGACTCCCTCAGTGAAACCTCCATATATTAGGTTTATTTCTTGAGATGAGCCTCTCTGCTGATGCAAATAATTCCAATTAGACCAAATAAAAGATGCCCCTGTTAAATGCAGTATTCCTGGGTGGCCAAAAAAAGCATGGCGTGGAAAAGAGAGCAGGGGAGACCTCGTAAAACCTGGAGACCATGTGTTCCTTTTCTGGGCGGCAGCCTAAATAGGCTGTGGGAGTGGTCCTGACCCTTCCTGGGGAGAGGTCACTGCTTGGCGTGCTTTCGCAGAGGTGGAGTCCAAACCAAGGCAACTGCCAGGGGAGGGGACCCTAAGTGGATGCCTGGGGCTGGGATGACGCTTTCAATTATCCCAGACTCCTTGGATATAGGGGTGTGAGAGGGCTGGGGTCTTACTTTCAGTCAAACATCACATACCATTTGGATATAGTGGTGTCAGGGGGCTAGGGTCTCACTTTTACATGCATGATTGATTTCAGTGCTGACCACAAGTCATTAGATAACCTTCTGGGTGACTCTTTTACGGAGAAGGCTTTCTTTTTCTACTCTTAGCACATTCTTTAGTTGCTGTCAGTTCTTTATCTAAAGTTAGGCCCCTTCAACTGTCCCCCCTTCTCTGTGGCTATTATTATAGTCCTTGTTCAGTCCCTATTAAGCAACCATGTTGATGTGATTTGGGACTTCATGAGTGTAGTGTCCCTGGCATTTCTAGCAGCAGACAGTCTGTGCCTCTGGTTCTTATAATGTTTTGACCCTCTCTTTCACCATGTTCCCTGATTCTTCGGTGTAGGATTTATGATACAGATTGATAAACTGTAGGACCGAGCACCACATAATCACCTGTTTTCTGTATTTTAATCAGTCATGGTTTATTGTAATGGTCTCTGTCTGTTGCCAAAGAAAGAACAAACAAACCATTTCTTTCTTTGTTGAGTGGTGATAGCTACACTTTTCTATGTATGTATAGATACATATTTAGAAAGCAGTTTGGAATCTAGTTTATTAGAGGGGCAGTTGTAGGTTCTTTTCCATGATCCACGACCACACTAGCTCCAGGTAGTTGATTAGGTAATACATTCCAGTACAATAATACATTCCAATCCCATGTATTATTTGTACCTGGATGAACATGCCTTAAGTCCAATTACAGATTAGTTACCACTAGATATGAGTGCTACTATTGGACTATAAAAGTTATGATGTTATGCTGGTCGTGTGTGTGTGTGTGTGTGTGTGTGTGTGTGTGTGTGTGTGTGTGTGTAGAGACATAGGTGCTTGTCACAGCTAGGTAGGACTATTGATTGCATTCTTTCCTTGGAAACTTATGTGGTCCCTTCTAGCACCCTGAAAGATAGTCCTCAGGGAAAAAGAAGGCTTTCAGGTAAATATCCATCTCAGACCCTTTAGCTCCTGTCTCCAAAGTTCTTGGTATCTTCATCAATGGGCACTTGGTTTTTACTGCTGGAAAATGAAAAGCATCACTGCAGTGAGAAAGCATCATCCATAGCTTGTAATATTTTGGGATAGTCTTGGGCTCTCCTGACCAACAACTCAAAAGCGGACTACTCATGTCTGGTATTGGGGGTTTTGTTAGATATTCTTTGGCCTTTAGCTAGAGCCTTGGCAGCACCAGTGTGAAATTTTCATTTAAACACTCTATGTATATGCATGCACATGTAATTATAAGCATTATATATAATTTTAGCTAAGTGGGTAATTTAGGTAAATATGATTCCTTTGGCTTTTCCACACATTCTCATTGTTGCTTTGCCTTCTTCCCCACTCCTTCCCACTCTTTCTGTGCTGATTTTCCTATCTCCTTCCAATTAACCTCCCTCATTTCTCCCATTCTTATCTTCAAATTACTTTAACCTGCCTTTGCACTTTCTATTGTTTATTTTCTGCCACGGTCCTTCTTTACTTTCCTGGATCCTATGGTTACTCTGGGTTATATACTCACATATGGAGGTTTGGAGTTAAAAACCACAGATGAGAGAGGACATGCAATATTTCTCTTCCTAGGTCTGGGTTACCTCACTCAATATAATATTTTTTAGTTCTATCTCGCTGTCTGCAAATTTCATAATTGTTTTCTTTACATCTTAGCAGTATTCTATAATATTTATGTACTGCGTTTTTATTATCCATTTGCCAACTAAAAGGCATTTAGGATCTTTCAATTTCAAGGCAGTTTTGACTGTAAAGGCAATGATCATGGAAGAGGACATCGAGTCCTTTGCATGCAGCAATATCAGGAATGACATTGCTGAATCATATTGTAGAGTTAGTTTTAGCTTTATTTTATCTAAAAATGTCTTTTCTTATTATACATGCCAAATCCATTTCCCACTCCCTCCCTTCCTTCTGCTCCTTCCACCTTCTGCCCACCTACCACCCCATCCCCCTCCCACTCCTCAGAGTGGGTAAGGTTTCCAATGAGGAGTCAACTCTGATCTATTGGAGAGTTCAACAGAAAGCAGAAAATAAGACAGAATGTTATTTTGAGGGAAAAATACAGCACAATAAAACATAAATCAGGATGGTGATATCTTAGAGTTAGACATAATCTTTTAAGAATGAATAAATATATATGACATATAGAAGTAGGGTTATGAAAGACTTAATATAGAAAACATAGAAACTTCTAATTTGCCAACTGGTAGTTTGACATCTTTCTTAAAAAATAAAACTTTTTTTAATGACATGATTGTGGTCAAAGTGGTAAGAGATATGAGGGAGACAATTAATCCATCAAATGCCTTAAGAAACTTTGCCAAAATGCAAACAGAGGAACTGGGCAGTATTAACATATAGTTTGCTCCTACTCTCTCAGGGTATCGTTACTAAATACTGTATGAAACAAAAATCATCAAATAGAGAAAAACTCTTCTATTCATTATGTTTGAAATGAAGGATATTTGTGATACAAAATTCATGACATGGAGAGCTAGACACCTTGCATATAAATATACAAATTGACCCAAGATAGATATAGGGATATATAGCACACTTTTATAGAAGACTAATCCAGGAAAATGGGTTTACAAGTGTTCATAATGACCAGCTAGTCAATAAAGGGAGAAAGATGTAATCTGATTGATTAAATCTGAAGTGAATAGGAGAAGCAAGTACTGAATGCTCAAGGGATCCATCTATGAACTTATTGGGGATAGTTCTTAAACATGTAATATATTGCTAAGGTCTCTCATGAGATAAGGGATCACAAATACGAAATAATATAGGTGAGAAATTATGGGTGTGACCAAGGTAGCTGAAGGCAGGTGGAATCAAGAGTGAGTTGGGTTTTCCATTGTGTTTATTTTGAGCATTTGATGACATTTAGAATGAAAGGCAGACTCTAGCATATTGAAATTAGCAGGGTTAAGAGAGCAAGGAGAGAGAGATCCAAATGTTATTTATAACAGGTATGAATTATGAACATGGGGTCTGAGCTGGATAAGAAGAGTAGGATTGGTGAGTTGCATAATGATGCAATATAAATGAACTCCATAGGTTGAATCATTATAGGTTGAATCATTATAACTCCATAGGTTGAATCATTATAGAAACACCACTAATAATAATAATAAATAATAACAAATAAAAATAGAAATTAGTATTTATACATTTGCATTATCTAATATACTAATTCATTGAAGTAAAAAGAAAAGTATTTAAGTCAGTAACTACAGACTACTAAAATAATAAGCACCACCACTGCAGCTGCTTGCACTGAGGCACAATATTCTTGCTTTGGTATTAATTATCTACACAGATAATATATTGAGTAATGTCAAGCGCTAAAATATTTAATTTTATTTTTAACACGTCATTTTAAAATTTATATTCTTACATAAATACCTCTCCCTTGAGGTATTTTGTAGTTAATGTGAGTTAACAATTGAATTAATATGCTGGGGAGATGGCCATAGTTGGGTGTGTCAACCAGCTACTATCAAGTCTGATGACCTTAGTTTAATTCCCAGAACCCAAATAATGGAGGGAAAAGGAAGACCTTGGTGTCTACACATACCACACCACACCCACACCCACACCCATACACACACACACACACACACACACACACACACACACACACACACACACCATGGCATATACTCCTCCCCCAATAAATAAAATAATATAAAAATTAAATTCATAACTTGAAGTTTTATTAGTACATAAATGTTTGAAGGACCACACCCCTCCCAGCTTAGCATATATTTGAAGTCGCCTACAATAAGAACTATCTAGCAGTCTACACTTTGATATATTGGGTTAGTAGATGTCTAACATACAAAGTCACATGTATAATTGGATGTGGAATTGTTCTTTTTCCAAGGAGTAAATGACAACACCATTGAACTTAGTTGGTTTGGAGAAACCTTTGCCTTTGTTTTATCTGTTAGCTTGAAAATACTTAATGTTTATTTAGGAGGTTAAAAACTAAACACTAAATCTAATTACTCGTTTACTGTAATTTCCTAACTAGTATGTACTTTCATCAAATTAATTTTAAATATTTTGGAATCTTAACAAGTTTTTGGCATGAGTTTGTTCTTGTGATTTAAAGCATATTTCCAAATACAAACAACATACCCAATGTTTTATACAGTGATTGCTTTTGTAGTAATCGTAAGACAGGATAGAGTTTCTCAAATAAGCAGATCTTAACATTGGTAATGAGGACAATGTATATTATTTAAATCAATTGCTTTAAGATAGTTTCTGAACACAGATTTATATCTATAATATATTTATTAACCTTCTAAATTTAATAAATTAGTCTACATATGCATATTCTAGAAGTATAACAGAAGTATGTGTGCATATAAATATATGTATATCAAGTTATACACACATATCCCTAAATACTGATTAAATATCAGTGATAGTAGTGGTTTTCTCAAATGAAAAATTTAAGTCAAACAGCCAAATCTGAGACTATTTTATTTAAAACATTACTAATATAAAAGGTTTTGATTTTTTTCAATGCACTGCATTTTTTCATTGTGCTTCTCAGTAGAGGGTTGAATGACAGTCTTTTAAGGCAGAAAGAACGAACTCCTGGAAACACTTTGTTTTGCCAGGGAGGAAACAAGACAGACTGAGCCTTCTTCAAATGCCACATCATCAGTAAAGGGCAGATCCTGAACTCAGATTCTGACCTCAGTGGTGGTGTTCTTTTCATGGGGGGGTTGCAGAAGGCATTGAAGTTTTGCGAGGGTGTGATGAGGGAGTACCATCAATGGGAAGTTCATCTTGGAGAGGGCAAGCTTTGTGACACTCTGCTGGGGAAAAGGCAAAATCAAATACAATGTTACTCGATGTTAAGAAGAACAAAAGAAAAATGAATGAAATATAGATAGCTTTAAAATATCATCTTGTAAAGCTAGTAGCACGTCAGTCAATCCATTGTGTTGATTTTGCCCAAGCTGGTGACATTTAGAGAGAAGGGAGGGTTTTGGCAGCTTTCAGTAGGTGGTCAGCTTGACATTTCCAAATAATGTCTCGCTGGGCTAATAAAGTCTGTCAAGACCTGCCGCTCCCATTCTCATTTTATTTTTTTCTCTGCATTTAAAATAATCACAGCATATAGGCAAGTGTTAAATTCAAGTGTTTATACATAATAAAACTTTAAGCCTGATAATTTTCTTATGTATGACAGACAGGAGAAATGTGAGTGATTTTGCAAGAACTCTGTGGCTTTTTTTTCCATAATTCAATTTCATTTTTCAACATTTAAATATTCAGTCTATCTCCAACGAAACAAACTGTAGTTTTAAATAAGCCCCACAGCTATAATCACAACAGACTCGTGTGGATTGGCAACCAGCAAAGAACATGGACATCTGTTACAAGAAAAGCAAACCAAAGTAAATTGAGCCATCATGAATGTTGCTATAATTTAGTAATTAATTGATATTTTAGACCACAATAGCTCCAGTTACATCTCTATAATTTGTTGACTTATAGCACAAAATCTCTCCCATATCTGTTTCAGAAGTCGTCCTCCATCCTAAAACCTGAAATCATAGGTCTACCCATCTACCCAAAAGCATCCTTCTTCATTTATCTCTATTGATGTGAATATTATTGCAATGCAGCCAATTTTTTATTTCTCCCTTTATATTTTATTTCCTTTTGGTTTCTTCTTTCCACATCCAAGGAGAGCCACTTATTTGGTATAGGACATGAATCTATTGTTGTTCTTGATGACTTTATCCCTCTTAGTATATTTTTATGTTGATTGTCTTCTGTGATAAAAGAGTATTTGGAGTGAGCATCCACACTTTCTCTTCTCAGATGAATAGGATCTATAGAGTCATTTCTTATTGCAATCCATGACTGGAGGTTTGGGAAAGTGGTTTGCTGTTCCACATTTAACCATCTCCTTGGTTTATCCGGGATCTTTTCTTTTTAATTTGAAGATTACAGTGAGTGTTATTAATCAATATTTATCTTTCTAAACATTGGCCAGCTCCTGTAACATAGTTGTACTGCATAATGAGGACATCTTAAGATACTTTTCTTCACAACCATGATCTCCTTCACACTGATTCTCTTGCTTTCATTCCCCACCAAGATGCTTCATTAATACTTCAAGTTAGACAAAGGAGTCTTAATTCCCTCCAAGCTAAGATATTTGCAATTAAATTGGGGCCACAGGGTATGTAAAAGTATTAGCACATAGAAAAACAATCCATTTTAGAGTAAGTGTTCTACTTTTTACCTCCTCTGTTCTTCTTATCAATTCTTCATAATTTTCTGTCTTTGGTATCCCTCGGAGATGCCTAGTACCAAAAATAATGGTGGCTCACAAAAGTAAGGCCTTCAGTTTCTCAGTCAATAAAAGCATTATCTAGTTTCTGTTCCCTCATTTCAAGTATTTTTTTAAAAAAGTTTATTATTGATGATAAATATTCTTTTGGATTCATCATTAGGCCCATAAATAAGATATATAAAATGTATTTTTACCATTGATATTTTAAACCATGATCAACAGGATTGAAACCTTGAGTTTTACGTTCTTACAAAGAACGTATAAATGTTCTGGCTCATTCATACTGAAATGTTCCTATATGCTGAAGTGTCTTTACCAGTCAAGGTTAATTTTCCACTTAGCATCTTAGTCTGCTGTAAACATCCTATCTTTTATATCTCTAGGACATTTCTGTAACAATATTTTTGACACAGAATAAATACTTTGTGTACATATAAATAAACTTTTGTGCTGACAATTGGATAATTACTATTTCTTTTATAGCATTTCATAAATTTTTCTTATTTTAGGTAACAACTGAGGGTGCCTTGGGTGTTAGACACTTTCCTAAGTTTTTTAAATGCTTAGCGAACATAATACAAATTGTGTATCTTGAAACTGTTGCCCTCATAGGGAGAGATAATGAATAGCTAAAATATGGACTTATGCTAAACTTAGAAATAACTGTGGCTTAGGTTTGTGAGTACATAAGAACGTGGAGAGGAAGGTACGACAAGAAGACGAGGCAATAGCAATGAATGCTTGATTTGAAAGACCTGCTGACTTCCCCAAAATTATACCTCCAGACCTCTCAAGTTACTTCTCTGACAAACTGACAATTTTGCAATCCTGTCAAGAAAGAATAAACATTTGGAGTGCATAAGGTATCTTAGAACATCTAATCTTGATACTAGGCTGAATTAGCTTAGATTCACCCATAGGAAAGGGGGAAAGTTACTGAAAATTGATAACTTTAGTGATATAAGCAGGTAATTATGGCTTGGAGTTTCATGACTGAAGGAAAAATATTTTCTCATGTGCTGCCACATCATATGTCTTACAAAATAGGAGGAATGGTACGAATTAAATGTTTAAGCAGTCAGGCTTCTCAGTGTTAAGTAACTAACTAGTAGTTTTTATTTAATTTTAAAATATATAATTTTCTTGTAACCTTGTTTTTCCATGTATTATTTCTGGAAGGAACAAACTGACTTTAAACATAACTATAAACACAAAGCGACACTCTCTGCCCACCCAGAGGAATAGAAAAGCAATCTCAAAAGCAGTGAAATAAACACGACTTTCATATGAAAACATTTTGTTAAAGTTAGAGAAAAACAGAATTCATTTCTCAACTAGCAAGCAAAAGGACATTTGGAAAAACTTGAATAGCAGGAACTTTTAAGACCGAGTCGGTGAAGTGACTGCGCGTTTGAATGTTTAAAGTGTGTTTTAAACCAGAGTTATTGTTAAATAAAAAGCATTCAAGATTATTTGTTTGAAACTCTATTGAAATGAAACAACCAAAGCATTTCAGAAGTATAATCAGGCTGTGCTCCAGAGCCTTCAAATGAGTTACTTAAACTGATACAGAAATCAGAATTTTAAACATCAATGATAGGTAATGATGTATTCTGCCAAGCATCTATGTTTGACCATCAAAGGTGCTCAAATATTAACCTGTATTGTATGACTGCTTCACATTTTCTGATCATGAATTTCTAAATGCTATGGAGTCATGTTGCGTAAAAGAACATCTAGATTTCCTCTTTGCTAAATAAATTGTGGGGCCTGTTCTGTAGTAGCCAAGGGCGCACAAATGCTCCTTTAGAAAGACTTTTTGGGAGGGCAGACACAGTTTCCATGGGGCTGTGAGGCATCAATCAGGGCACAAACTGTCAACTTTAGTGATAGTATTTTAGAAGCTTATTGGTTTGTACATTATACATTAGCTTAGCTATAGAAAGTATGGTCAGCATTATTTTGCTTAAACATGAATTACAGGTTACTGTGGGAGATAAAATATTAAATGTAGGCTTAATTTTTAATAATGGGAGTTTGGATGAGAATAGTCCATAGATAAATACCCGACAAAGTTATAGCCATTTTGTTCAATACTCTTTATTGCCCATGACAATGCCTGCCATTTAGTAGATGCTCAATACATATTTGTCGAATGAACAGATATGATAGGAGCAGAACAGTTATCTAGATATTCATAAAGTATGCAATAGAAATGACGCACAGCGAGTGATTCATGAGCCACCTTCCTGGCTAGAGCTTAGTGCTGGGCTCAGTGGTGCTAAGCATCAGATACTGTAATGCACAGAAAGTATGAGAAAAGACATAAATTCTCTCCCTCCACCCTTTTTTCATTAGTCACCTGCTAATTTTTTGATTTTATAGCAGCAGAGCTTAGAGAAAAAAGATAAGATCTGCCCTTAATGAAGTTGGAATGCTCTAGGAAAGTCAGACAGACAAGCTATTAAATTAGATGATGTAAATGCTACCATAGGTTTTGTGGATCTCTAGATATGAGTACCACTGAGTCAGAGTTGGTAGCATCTGATTTTATTTCCTGACTCCTAAGGTAAACTGAGTAGAGAGGAAACTACTAAATTTATTTCTCAGGATACCACTACTTCTTAACTTCCAATTCTGCTCTAAAGCCATATCCTTTGTCGTATTGAATATTATAATTATCCACAACATTTTGCAAATTTGGTCTGTGTTGAAGATTCAATAATCAATAGACTATTCCCTTGTTCATAAATTCTTTCATTAAATTTTTAAGTTTTCACTTTACTATCTGTATGTAGCTTTTCTAAGAAGAAAATATGAAATTCAGATTCTGTGCATCAAGCTAATCATATTTTAAGTGTATGTTTGCTTTTGCTTTGACACAATGGAAAATTGTTTGAATTTTTATTTTTCTTGGAATTTCTCTGTTTTCTTTAACCTGTTGGTTGTTAGTGTTGTTTCTTCCTTGTATTTTATGATGCTCCTTCGTGTTTTTCTACTATGATGCCTAGAGGTTATGACACACCATTAATAATGCAGTTAAGGGCAAACTAAGTTGAGAACATAGTTTAGGGTTATCAGAATATAATTGAATAGTTCATAGTAATTCGAGAATGCAGGTAAATTATTGCCATTTATGACTAGATTTCAGGAGTAATTATGGGACTTACCATACAACCACTCCAGGACACTCTGACAAGTACAGATTCATGGTGAAATATTCTTTTGTCCTCTGGCTTTCAGTGCCAGAGGAAAGTAGTAAAGGAAAGCAAAAGTGAAATTTGTAAAGCCAGAAGCTAGCTAGTTGTCATAAATATTCTAATTGTAGGATGTATAAAAGTGTGGTTTTCAGCTTTTAAAACAACTATCAGTATCAGAAAATATATCTTGATCAATTATAGTTATATTTTATAGAACCTATTATGAAATAACTTCATTTAGAAAGACAAAGCAAAAGTGTAGATAATTATTTTACAGTCTTTTAATAAATGAAGTAAAGGCTATTTTTTATCTGTTTATGCCTTTTCTCAGGTTCTTAAACTTTTTAGATCTTTGTGATAGTTCTCATATCTGCTTTAATGGATATTAGAGTTTTGTTTGAGACAGTTCCTCCACAGCATATGAATTTCTGGACTCAAAAAACCTGAACAAAACAGGCTAATATATTGCACAGGTGTCAGGGCATTTCTTTTGTTTTTGTTGCCCCCCATTTTTATTGGGTAGCAATGCAGGCCCTGAGCATATTAGGCTGTTTGTTTCCCTTAACACACTAGGCAACATAATTCTGCATACATGTACATGGGTGTAAGATTATCTACTGAAACAGGGGTAGTCTTCCAGGCCTGGAGCCATGAAGAAAACCGATTTTGTCTTCTGGGCAGCTATTAGTTACCAATAGCTCCGAAGCTAAGCGTGGGACTTGGAGAAACCCTTCTCATCTTTTCTTCACTTGATCTTGTGATTTGCTTAGAAAATATAAAATCTCTCCTGAAAGGGAAGAAAACACTCAAAAGAAAAGTGATGCCATGGACAGAAGGAAGACCCTTCCAAAATCAGCCTTTCATTTGCAATAGTGGAGAAATAAAAGGGCAACTGTGAACTCTGACCCTGTAAGTCTATCACGTATGTTACTCAGAAAAGCCATTAAGCTCCTGTAAATCTCCTTATCTATGCTGATGAAATATGATCTTTAAATTTTGTTGTGAAAATTAGAGGTAATAGCAGAGTGCACATTTGATTAAAATGTACAGTTGTTGCTAGCATTGATGATGAGGGCTCTAGCACATAGGAATTACTTCAGTTAATTGAACTCTTAACTGCAAGTAAATGCACAGTTGTGGAATTCTATGAGTTCATGATGGTCAGGCTACTTCTGTCTTGTTTACTGCTATAATGACACTCCCAAACAAATTGCTTGTTAGAGACTGTGGCTTAAAAACTGTAGTCACTGAGTGAATAAATGTGTGTGTTATTTACTGATAGAATTAGTTTGAAATAACAAAAAACAGCATGGGTTATGTGGTTGTTTTTAAAAAATATTCTCATGGAGTCCATTTTATTTTACTTACTAAATAGAAATTTAATAACAATAATACTTTATTATGTACCATGTGCTATCCTGAGAACTATACAAAGAAGTATCTGCAGTCCTCTGAATTAGAGACTATAATTATTTGTCTACTTTTTAAATGAAAGATTAACTAATTGTCTCATTACTACCCAGCTATGAAGATGTTGGAGTCAATTCATGCCCTTATTTATCAATCTGATGCATACTTCACTGCAAGTGTATAAAATAATTCATTGCTATGAATGCCTGAAATCTTTGAGTCAGGCTTTATCCTTCTGGTCTGAGGTAAGTTTGATTCATTTATTGAGAATTTGTCATAAATACAAAGCAGTGGAATATATAGAGATACAACTATTATAATACATTTTCTTGGGGGAAGTTTTACTTTTCAAAATGATGTTATCAATCTTTTGTTAGGAATAGACAAAGAAAAAGAGGAACTCAGATCAATGCAGTAGCTTCGATATGCTTGGCTCCTCTAATACTAGAAGCGAGAGCAACGTTAAGTCTTTTTCAGTGTCATTTCACACTTCATTAGAGAGTTAACCATCATGTTTAAGAGTCTTTACATCAGAAACATTAGGCATTGCTAATGAAAAGGAAAGCTCATTACTTGTATTCACTAAAGAAGAGTGCAAATAATTTGACTTTCTCCTTTAAAGTAGAGAAGGTTGTATTTAACATATATATACATATATGAAAGAACATATATGTATGTAAAAACAATTGCTTAAAAAGAAACCATTAATTTGAAAAAGGAGGGGCACATGAGAGGGCTAGGAGTGAAAAAAGAAAGCAGAAAATACTATAATTATCATCTTGGAAAACAAAATAAATAATTAAAATAGTGATAGGAAGATGTACATCATGGATTACTCACTTTAAGGTCCTTTCAAACTTTCTGGTACTTAAAAATCAAGAAAAGATAAACCGTCTTTGTGTAATCACAAAAGT
Source organism: Ondatra zibethicus (assembly GCA_004026605.1). NCBI lineage: Eukaryota > Metazoa > Chordata > Mammalia > Rodentia > Cricetidae > Ondatra > Ondatra zibethicus. Next base: position 5,707 of record PVIU01001152.1, on the reverse strand, counting down.
TGAGAAAAAATTAAGTTTTCTCCAGACTAGCCTTTGTAAGAATATTTATTTTATATATGAAATTTATTTTCAGAAAAATTGACAAACTTATTATCTTTAAAGTTAAATTATTTTCCCATCACAATATTCTGAATGTTTTTAGTTGAGTTATGAATCTTCAACCTCATTGTTATTAGTTTTTAGTTGTAGAGACAGAGGCAAATAACAAAGTTTATGAAATTGTAAAAATAATTTTTATGTAGTTAAGTAGAAGACATTTGGAAATCTATGAGTAAATAATTTTCTATCCCATATAATGTTAACATATTTATCCAAGATGGATCATATTGTTTTTGGTGGTGAGCCATTGACATACGAAATATTTGGAGAAATAAAAATGCCCAATCTCTCCCTCTAGCAGCAGATGTTTCTCTGCTAATATTGAGATAAACATTTTTGTTAGAAACATCTGTCAGAGTGATGTGTCTATAATAGAAATGAGCATCAGGGGTATTAGAATGTGCCAATTAGAGAAAAGAACTTGTTAACTGAAAAATGGTATTTGAAAAAAGACTGAGGTAAATTTTCAATTATAAAACTCAGTTAACAATATTTACTGTGAAACATCTTTTGTAGAATATGCTACCTCTTTTTGTCTCTAAGTAAATAATCTCGAGATATTAGTATGAAGTGTGGAATGTATCATTTTACAAATTCTGGTACTATGACTTGCCAAACAACTTGGATGTTTTTGGGTTTTGCAGTTCTGATGGAATTTAACAGGCACTAAAACAGTATTAATAAAGAAATGATAGAAATATTTAACAAGGTGGAAAATAAGTTTTAAATTATCCTTTCCTGAAGAAATCGCATGAAAGTTTACTGTACAGAGTTCCAAATTAGGATTTTAATTGATATAGAAGTAGGTGATGGGTAAAATTAAGTAGAAAATAATTTGAATATCTTTAAGCAACCAATGTATTCATCTCATTTGTCTTAATGCCAAATTAGCATTAAATGATAATAGTAATATTTTAAAGATAAATTTATATAAGTTGACCATAAGACTGCATTTATGTTCATCTTATAATGACAACAGAATCATAAAATTTTGGGCAGGGGGCAACATGAAGTCCTATGCTTATGATTATATACTCACAGTTGTTGGCTCCTGGGGGAGAGTCAGTTTTCTTGAGGGCTATAACTGCTGAGGACTACCTATGTTTGTAGACTGTCAACATACATGCACATATAAGTAGCACTAAGTGGACTTAGTGGGTTTTTAAGAAGCACACACGATACTGCCAGAGAAAACATTATATGCATCATGATATTATCAAACAATTCAAAAGAATTCTTCTATAGACTAAATGTTACAAAATGAAAATCCATTTACTCAATGTCTATTATTTGGTAGCAAAATAATGTTTTGACACTAATGACTCATTAATTTCATAATAATATATGGCTCTTTAGTGAATAGAAAGGTAGCTCAATGAGGCAATGACATGCCTCTACATTCACTCACAATATATTTTGGCATCGTTGAGAGTATTAACTAGGTACAGCCATTAATAACTCATTAGAATTATAATGACATCTGTCTGGACACCAATTTTATGAGTGTATCACAGCAGTGGCTCAAAGAGATACCCTTGAGTAGCAAGCTATGTAAGACACGTCTAATCCAGCCATGCTGTTTCTGAACGTAGACAATGTCTGCAGTTCTTTCTTCTTTCCTCGGAAATAGTCAAGAGACAGCTAGAGACAGGCTTACTACAGAGGGCTGGTGAGTTTCTACCATGCTGGCAGGGTTGGCAGCTGTGCTATAGTTGGTAGAATGTCAGGTTCCAGACATGGCATGATTAAATCACTATCCAATCACCATGTTGTAGTGAATTCACAAAATGGTCTGATCACAGCATGCTCTGTCTTCCGGGTGGCACAAGAGGTACGCATTTGCCATGGAATTTCCACTGGGAATTTGTAACCAAAATATATTGTTCACACAAGATTTTATTCCCATAACGAGTTAGTTTCATTTTATAACTAATTTACATATTCCACTAGTATTGTGGCTAAAACCCATGCAACAAACTAGAATTTTCACCGTTTTGTTAGCATTTTTCTCACTGTGTTAAAATTTTTCTAGATTTTGTTTAGTCTTGTTGTAAACATTTTTGCATAATATGTAAAAATTATTCAAATTTAAAGAAATGAAGAGGCAAACACATTCTTCCAAAAGATACAGAGGGAGTACGGTTTTGCTTAGACACCGAGTTTGGAATTCTTGCCTTCAGAGTTATGATATAATATTTTTTTATACTTTAAAAGCAATGTATGTCATAGTACATAATGGTGTCAGTCTTAGGAAGTTAATAATCACCTGCAATACTATTTTAAGTGATGTAGTTTGGTAATTAATATACCACTTAAATAAGGAGTCCTTCAGACTTTTATTGCCCATCTAGTTTGTGTCTTTAATCTATTTTAATTAGAAGTACATGTGCCCTTTCCTATCTGAGTTTGAATCTGTGTACAGGAATCTGTGCAAATATGCAACAATAAAGCAGGAATGAGAAGCAAGGGGAAACAAACAAACAAAAACAAAAACAAAACAGCTCATGACTGCTAAGCACGAACTGAAAAAGGGCAACACCAATCGACATGTGAAATTCAACAGGGAAAGCCTTCTACAAAGAATTGCAGGCAACTGAGGAATGCTTAGAGTGGAGGAAATAGTCATTCCCATGGACAAGCACGCCAGTTGGTAATCCAACACCAAACAGTCCCGAAAGCATAACATACAGGTAATATACCAAATAAATAGGTTGCATTTATGCCAGTAGGTATATATATTAATATATGTATGTAGTTAATACTTAACATATATGTATTTAACAACAATTAATGAAAAAAGGAGTCATAAATTTGAAAGAAGGCAGGGAAGGGTATATAGGAGGAGATGGACATGGAAATTATGTAGTTATAAATCTTAAAAAATAAATGAAATAATATAAAAACAAAGAACAAAAGAATATTTTGAAGCATATAGGGCTCATTTATTTCTCTAACACAAACAATGAATTGTTTAATATGTGCATGGTAACAAATTACAAAAAATGGATTCTGTGGCTGTAGATTATAACAGAAAAAAATATTTAGTTACATTATTCTATTATTATGACTAAGAAGAGACATAGATATATTTTAGGAACATATTAAATCATTTTTATTTCTGCATACCACACTAATTAGAAATAGAACATATTCATTAAAGTATCTTGACATTGTGTATATTAAATAAATCTATAAAGTTTTGCTGTGGTTACACTGTTACTGTACTTTCATTGTGAATAGTAGCGTATTTGCTATAATACTCCTTCTAGCTCATTTCTAATATAAAAAAAAAACAAAAATTTACTTTTCCACTGAGACAGCTTTCTTTCCCCATATCTCTTTGTATATAAAACAGCACTTTCTAGGTGAGATAATGTTTACATTACATTCATGCTCATAGAAGCAAAGGGGTATATGAGTTGCAAGCAAGAAATTGGGGAGGTGTGTAAATTAAAAGACATTAGTAAAGAAGCCTGTTATGTGATAAAACTTTTCCTGGGGAGATACTACACACGTGTCTACTCACCCCAGATAGGAAGCTCAGGACAGACCAGAACACAGCTATCACCTTTTTAGATTCCTTCCAGTCGGATTTGCAAAACTTGAAATGGAGTTTTGTATTACAAGTGGGTAAGCAAAAAAAAAGACTAGCCCAACTGTGTGCTTTCAGCTGGCTAACTGAATCGCTACTAGAGGAAGTGCTTGAAGGGTTTTAGTACTTCCAAACCAAAATCTGATAGCTGAGAAAACAATGAGGGAAAAGTGGAAGGAGAAGGAATAGAGGAATGGGGGGATGAGGGAGAGAATAGAGAAAAGAGAGGAAGGAGGAAGGAAATAAGATCTGCAAGAACAAATTTGAACCAATTGGGGTGGTGATTTATGTAGAGATTCTAAAAGCACCCAGAATGCGCTAAGTGGGGAAGGCAACCAACAGCAGGCTTGGGAAAACTTGGTAATATAGATTCAGTTTTATTTCAGAATACCATGGGTTGTGAAGGAAACAATAAATTAAGTAGCACTTGGGAAGGTAAAATCACAACTCCAAGTTTAGAGGCTTTCACTTGCTCTGCAGATCTCTTTAACAGAAGTCGGTATGTACTCTCCAAGTTTTGTAATACAGTTCTGTGTGATTTAAACAGAACTTTGTTACAGACACGGAGGTTTGAAGTCCAGGACCAAGATGTGGGCATGATCTGAATATCTCTGAAGATTGTAAGGTAAATCTTGTCTTTCCAGCATTTGGTGGTTATCTGTTGGAGATGTTTGGATGAAAATGGCCCCCATTTACTTCTATGTTTGAATGCTTGGTCCCAGTTAGTAGAACTGTTTGAGAAGAATTAAGAAGGATGGCTTTGTTAGAGTAGTTTTGACCTTGTTGGAGGAGGTGTATCTTTTTATAGGAAGTATATCACTGGTGATGGGCTTTGACATTTCAAAGCCCATGTCAGTCCCCTCCTTTTCTTTCTGCTGCCTATGGATCAGATGTGAAACCTTCAGCTCCTCCTCTAGCACCATGCCTGCCTGCCTGCTTGCCTATTTGCCTGCCTTCCACCCTGTTCTCCACCATGGTAGTAATGGACTTAACCTTTGAAATTGTCAAAACCACCCAATTAAATTATGTGTTTTATAAAATGTGTAGGTCATGGTATCACCTCATGGCAATACAATAATAAATAAGACTCCTATAATTCTTGAAGTTCCTTGATTATGATGCAGCATTGCAATATCTGCCTCCTCATAGATCCTATATCAACTTCACTTGTCTATTTCCATGGTATATATCAGTGTTGTTATAAAGCTAAAACAATGTAACTCTTACAAGACTTTATGTAGACAAAACATCACTTGAACTATCTTTTCAGTTTGGTTTAGATTTCCCAAGAGACTTGCTCATTGGAAATGAAAAGTTATAGTCTACTTACTATTATCTAAATATTGTCTCATCAGTTTGTCATATATTCTTTATTATTTCAGTTATCTAGAATCTACAACTTCAAATTCTGTATCACAAGTATTCAGCCATGTCTCAAGTATCTTATCTAATAAACTGAATTGAGGTATTAACACTAATCATCTTTACTTAGTGTTAATGTTTGCTTGCTATGTGATAGCTATTGCATTATTTATTAATATACTGATTCAGTTCATCTTTATAAATAATTTTCTGCTCCAAATATATTATTCCAGTTTCAGAGAGTGGTTTTAGTAGCCATAATTTAAGAATGAGTCCATAAATATAATATGGAAAATATATTTCTCAGTCTGAACAGAGTTTTTGTATTCCTCAGATGTTATTGTGTAGGTGGGTGTTACTCTTTTTTAAATTGTCTACATTTTTATCACTTCTATTTGTGTGTTGCCTGTAGTCTAGTATGAATTAAACACTAAACAATGAGGGAGCTGCTTAAGAACAGAGACCCACATTCACATCAGAGCAATGGATTGAGCCCCCAAGGTGCAGGTGAAGAGCAGAAGGTGGGAGAAGATGAGTTAGGAAGTTAGGACCGTGAGGGGCTGGTCCACCTACTGAGACAGTGTGCCTGAACTAATGGGAGCGCACCAATCCACCTGGACTGGGACTGAATGAGCATATGATCAAACCAGACTC